>JASANF010020574.1:0-17370 GCA_030248245.1 Trissonchulus sp. WLG1_4 | reverse complement strand
GTTAGAGCAATGGCAAAGTGAAACTGTCAAACTGGCCCAATAAACTATAAAATCGACAGATGTAGAATTTAACTATGCCACGACGTTTATCACATTGGTGTTCTTTACAGAAAAAAACACGGATTCACCCTACTAATCGAAAACTGTTCTAAAAAACTACCAGAAAAGGCAGAACTTTAATTGGAAAATTAAGAATTTCACCCCGAAGGCGTTCAAAGTTATACTTCCTTGGGTGCCGTAAAACAAAAATGCCGAAATAATACGAGCAGCAAACAAAGATAAAAGCAGAATGCTAATAGTATAATATATACACAATATTAATAAAACATTGCCTATGAAAATGAAGATACAACAGAGAATGTTCCACCCAACAGCAAGCCGACGAAATATACAAAAAACAGTGCCGCAGATACAACATATGAAAAACAGATCACTGCTAAAATCATTATATAAGGCGGTCTCAATGTTGAAAAATATCACCTTTCCAGTTTCGCTGATTTGTAGCCACTTAAACTCAGATTGAGTTTTACAACGCACCACTCAACACCTTAAGCTAAAAGATCAACCGTTCTGACTTGTAACACTATCCATTTTAGTGTTTCAAGACACAGTTTGGGCTTTGCTATTGTTTTAAGTACCTTTATGACTGTGTTACTGAATTCCAAACCAACACTTTTCGTTAAATTTTTAGAGGTTACTGAAAATCTTATATTTGGGTTAAAAATTATATAGCTAAATCAATTAGTTTTATTTGAAGAGAATATTGTTAATTTGATTATATGCTGTTATTGATATAATATGTTATATATATACCTATGTGACAAAATTTCTTGGAATCACAGAAAGTGTTCAACTTTGGTCTCGGTCTAAATGTTCTTTTTGAATCATACTAAAAAGTAGATCATTGTTACAACCACACGATCATCAATCATTGGAATGCACAAAGGTAGTCTTAGCTCAGTGTTGCTAAACGCAGTCTATCATGGGCCACTTTCTAACCATGCAATACGTGTAGAATTTTTCGTTACGATGTTCTTCATTACTGAAATAGAACGCCTTGGTTTTAACGTTAACACCTTTTGTGACTTTCAGCCAATGTGATACGCCACGCTTTGCCATTGGTGATTTTTCCTCGCCTGCCTTTACGGACATTCCGCAAAAAGCAAGACGAATTTTAGTAACTTTGAAATTGCACCTGTCACAAGTAAACTGACGTTTCGGCAAGCAACGTTCAAAAGAGCAAGAACAAACTTCAGTCAAATCACTCGACTCAATAGCGATGCTAATTTTAGCAGCTTAATAAAAGGTCAGAGGTCAAATGGGGCTATAAATCAGAAGTCAGGCTTTGACACAAGAAAGATGAATTTTTCGTTTTTATTTATGAGCCCAAATGTTAGCAGTGATCTGTTATATGGTGCCCTGTACTAACCAGCTTAATAGGTATGTGCAATACATACACAGAGGCATATATATAAACATAGCAACAGTACACAATCTGAAGCACGAACTTTTATTAGAGCAAAATATTGTGTTTTGTGAAAAAAATGAAATAACGAAATTAAACCAACTGTTTAGACGTTTTAGTTAGCATTTTTCTATTATAGGTATATATTTTTCTTAATCTGCCCACAACAGTAGTATATATATATATATATTACTTGTACAAACGCGGAAGCGGCTATTAGATCAAATGTGGCACAAATCTTTCAGCTTTCTTTTCGATATATTCTTTTTTTAGGTACATCTTCACTTCGATTTATCTTTACAAAGTTTCAGACAATATGGATCATTTACAAAGTTTTTGACTTGTTTCTAACCAGATTCAACCTGACTAAGTAACGATAAACTACTCATGTATACAAGTCAATTTTCAACTAAATTAGAGACCGCCACGATATTGACAGTCACCTACACTTATACAAAAAGGTCAAACTGTGTATTTGCATTGGTAAACTGTCCTAAAAGCTCAACATGGACCATTACAGACAAACTCATGTGAATTATTTATGACCAAAACTGACACGAGCACAAAGAAATATATTTTCGCAAAAACTATAGGCCTATCATAGGCCATGGCACAGCCTATTATAGCTACTGCCTGGCGGAAGGACTGAAAAATGGTCTAAAATCTGAGTCCAGCGCTTCCAAAACATCTAAATTTTTAGTCGACCCAGCTAGCCTGAAGTCCACGTACATAGAGAATTAAGCAGTCCACACACACAGACAGACAGACAGACAGACAGACAGACACACACACACACACACACACACACACACACACACACACACACACACACACACACACACACACACACACACACACACACACACACACACACACACAGCAAATAGCCAATAATAAAGTATGTATGTGAATACGTACCTATGCTTATATACACTAACACAAGTATATACATACACACACATACCAAACAGCTTCAAGGCTAACGCTGATGATGTGAAAAATATGGGTGTCTTTATAGTATGTGACACCACAGGTCGGAAACGCGCTGACACACGCACACACTGGACATGCGTATATATAGAATACATTTAGCACATACACACACTCACACTCACACATTAAGCTGCTGGACACAGGCAAACAAACAAGTCCCTTTCGGAAAATCAATTTTCTTCTGGAAAAGCATACGCTCCGACACACACACACACACACACACACACACACACACACACACACACACACACACACACACACACACACACACACACACACACAATGTCCTCATTCCTCATCTGAGTAGCATTGATAGAGAAGTAGTAGCTGGGCAGGCTGGGGTACCAGATCTGGGGAGGTTTTCAGACACAGCACACGTAAGCAAAGCTATGTTAAGTATATTATATGCCCTGCTTAATATGTTATATACGTACATACAGTCTGAGTTTACTACCAGTCAAGTAGGTAAGTAGGTATGTACTATATACATATGCTGTCTTTTGCTATATATAACCAGAAGTGCTGTCTATTGTTTACACCTTATTATGGGTGTGTGGGCTGTGGGTGCCAGACGGAACAAAGCACTGCCACCACACGTGTGAGTATTGCAGTCGAAATGTCTGGTTCTGACTTACGTATATATACACCGGTTTATCAACAACATGAATCACTATCAGACACCACCTGTTGATTGCTTAATCAGCGTCTCCGCAGACGATTATTAAGCAGGTTAAATTACACTAAATACTTGTATGTCAAAATTTACATGATGCAGCATGTTTGCACCAATTTGATATGTCCTTATCAGGTAGATGCGGTGAAAAAAAGGCAGGTACTCCTGTGTACTTGGACCCTTAAAACTCTACACTATTGTCGGTTTACTCATCTTACAATCTCGAGAGCGGTTTGTAGAGGGGCGTAGGTTACGTACTGCACCTGTACTGTAGGTAGATACTAGGTACTTAGGTGCTGGGAGTATACGGTGATAATAAAAAACAAATTTCAGGTTGAGGTTAAATTAACAATTAGTTTGACAGCAGGCCCAAATAGCTAATAGTGTCATAAAACTGATTCACGAATAGGCAATTTAATAAATGAAAACAAATCAATGTCCTTCACAGACCAGACAAGCCAAATCACAACGACACGTCCCAGATGGCAAATTCAGACTGGGTTAATTTGGTTTACAACAGCCGACAACAACTTTACGACATAATCATGCGACTCCATTATGTGTCATACATAATATATCTAGAAGCAGTATATATACGTAGAACCACTAGGAGCATATAACCCCTAGAAATCTGTGAACGGCCGACAAGCCTCAAAGTAACTCTGATCGAAATTTGAAACTCTGGAATCGGGGGAGTTAGCATCATATAAGCATTTTTGCATATTGTTATTTAGTCTTTACTTCAGGCCTTCCTGGATCTATCTACTTGAACATTTCATCTTATTCGACGGCATCAACACTTCTCAGTTTCTAAGGGCCAATTCCTGCACTGGATTAAACGGGTTAGACTAAAATATCTTTTGTCAATAACCCACGAGTCATGGAAACTATAAAATTTATACAGTCGCTCACGATTGAGATCAGTTTTTTAGCAAAAAAAAATTTAATCCAATCCATTTAATCTAATCCATTTCAAGAATAGACTCTATGATATGGGAAGCGGAACCAAGTTTGCAAGCCAAGCCTTGTGTCATGAGCTGATCCCTGCACTTTGCCGTGCCTGCTGCCATTACAGACCCTTTTGTGTCCCAACCAGACAGCTGGACAGGGCTCAACCCCGCGCCTATATATACGCACGCACGGGCTAGTATAAATTGATTTCCAGAGCACACTGCCTCCCTTCCAGACCCTTTTACTCCCCTGCTTCTCTCCTCACACACACACACACACACACACACACACACACACACACACACACACACACACACACACACACACACACACACACACACACACACACACACACACACACACAGGCATTTAGTAGCGTCTTAACCAATATATGCATATACGTACGTATATACA
Organism: Trissonchulus sp. WLG1_4; assembly: GCA_030248245.1. Taxonomy (NCBI): domain Eukaryota; kingdom Metazoa; phylum Nematoda; class Enoplea; order Enoplida; family Ironidae; genus Trissonchulus; species Trissonchulus sp. WLG1_4. The sequence goes on along the minus strand of JASANF010020574.1, from coordinate 12,874 downwards.
TCAGTGTCTATGGGCCTGGGATAGGGGAGTAGAAAAGCGAGAGTGCATTCATCCTTTAACAGTTCGCAGCAGAAGAAAGCTCAGAGAAAATCGTGGAACTTGAAGCATACAGAACAAAATGAAAAAACTTATTTAGCTTTTTGAAGCAGAACAAACTTTTTTGATTTTTCTTAGCCAGCCTATCTTATATACGCGTGCATAAATAGAATCCAAGTGAAGTAGATGAATGTGCACGTCGAATTTTGGCCTGAAATTATTTTGCAAGTTAGCTTATGACGTCAGCGGGCATAACTGAAGGGGCTGTCCAGTTTGGGTTTAACTGGCTACATTTAAAAGGAGTAAGCCAGCTGACAAAAGTGACCAAAAAATAATTATTATTCGTTTTCGCAATAAAATAACTAGCAGTGCTGTCCAAATTGCATAAAATCTCACAATGGCGAAATACTGGTGACTTATTGAAGCCTATTTCACAAGAGGTGGACTTTCAAGGAGATCCCCATCATGGGATGGGATAATCATCATAAAAATCCACCTCGTGTGAATTGTGAAACAGGCTTTACTACCTCGCTCGCTGCTTTTTTCAAGCATTTATTGAAAAAATGAGACATCAGACCACTGAAATTGTCAGCAAATTATATAAGTATACTTTTTTGTCACATTTCTTATTACTCTGTAACTCAACGGTGTCATTAGCATGTTATAGGTGTTGTTTTGAACGCATACGTATAAAGCAGGTTGTCTGCCTACGTTATCTAACGATAATTGATGTAAGCTAATTGCAAAGTTTAACCGCAGACATCTAAAACCAGCTTCTAGTGGCATAGTTGGTGGCAACAACTTTAGCGGGGTATAAAAAACAGACTGACGAAAATTCACGGCTCCTGTTTAAACGTTTCCTCAAAGTAAAGCGAGAGCTCCAAAAACTGCCGCTCGACTGGAAAACAAAGGTAGCTCCAACTCAGAAAGAAAAGAAAAAATTCTTCACGCTAAGCTGAAATTGTTCTTTTAAGGCAAAAAACAAAGTTCTATGCAAACGTTTTCAAGAACCCAATTCCAAAAATAGATGACTTCGGTGCAATTTTGACAAAACAAAATCAATGGCAGATTTTAGATATTGACGTGTATATATATATATATATATATATATTATATATATTTATATATATATATATATGATATATATATTATATATATATATATATATATATATATATATATATATGATATATATATTATTTATTTATAATTCCGCTATTATGTTTCAACTCATGAATGTCTATGCGTATTTGATACAATACAAACGTATGTAAAATTCTCAATTTTATCCAAAATTTAATAATTTCCATTTTCAAATGCACATCTCAACTGCATTTGACACAGATGTGCATCATTGTTTATTTCCTGAAGTCAGCAAACGTATATATAAATACAGAAGCACATACACTCTTTCCGCTGCAAAAATGAAGCAAACTAAAATTATACGTAACGAAAAGCGCCCTCTTGAAACAAATACACTTCAGTACCAAACTAACGGCACTTATAGCGGCAAAATTAATGGAAAAACAACACTTGTGCGAATATATATATACGCTGCTGACGTTTCCTGTTTAAAAACAACTAAAAATTGAGTCCTACTAGCACAAAAAGTGCACCTATGGCACAATTTTCTTGCCAACACACACATCATCCTAACTCAAAAAGCTATTTTTATATACATTCTGAGGGTACACCAGCAGTTATTAGCGTCATTAGTTAGTTTTTGGTTACGTTTTAGTTATCAGTGTTAATATCAACTTGGTGTGCATTAGGGATGGAAGTCTCGGTCTTGGTCTCGGTCTCGGTCAAAACCCGAGACTAGCCAAGTCTCGGTCTCGGTCTCGGTAGTCGAAAAGTCTCGGTTTGTACCCGGTCTCGGTTTTTCAAATCTGTGAAAAATTTTCCTCTGCTCCCCCCTTTGGTTTATGTTTTTGGCAGGAAATTTTTTTCGGAAATGTTTATTTCACCAGAATTTCACACCAAACAGTGAGATTCTGTCATTTTTTTCCGAAAACAACTTTACCGTGGTAATCTAGTTTATCAGTAAACACAGTACATACACAAAAATGTACGTTTATGATTAGGTTTCTTATTTCATATTATCTTTCAAGTCTGTCTGTGTAATTATTATAACATTTTATTCTTTAGTATTAGTGTTTGGCTGGTCAAGTATGTGGTGGCTTCACATACTTAACTGTAATTTCCAATTAGTATGAGTTTAACAAAAAATCAAAAAAATCTGTGAAAGTTCAACTAAACGCAGTACTAAGAACTATGCGGTGACACATGCAGTTCGGTATATAGATGAGATGAGAAGACTCTACTGACTACTCCCAACTAAAATTTAGTCCCAGGGGATTGAGGGGGCCCCACTCACAGGGGTGTCACGCCGGAGGCAAAGAATGAAAGAGCGTCACGGCGCGCAGGTCTAATTTTTGAGCCAAACCCTTTCTATCTTAGGCGTATTTCACCAGAACATTGGTAATTCCAATACAATCGGAGCTGTTTTTAACTAAATTAGAGCCAAACAGTGTCAGCCAAACAGCCAAACAGCCAAACTTGCTACTTTTTGGCAAGAACAAGGACAAATTGCGTCTGTTTTGGAACAGGGGTCAAAATTTCACAAAATTCAAGAGGACATGGTCCCAAAGTCCCACACAAACGGGGGAAAGAACCAGCAATGTAACTAAAATTATCGTGAAGTAGCTGTTATTTATACATAAGGTGTCTGACCATGGTCTTGTAATATTACCTAAAAACTTGTAAAAAGTCATCAAATCGATAGGTAAAAAAATGGCAAAAAATGACCCAAAGTCTCGGTTTTGACGGTCTCGGAATTTGGTCTCGGTCTCGGTAGTATCGGTTTCGTGGTCTCGGTCTCGGTCTCGGAAAAAAACCGAGACTTCCATCCCTAGTGTGCATGCACACCACCCACTTGCTTTACAAGCTTGAACTCTTATAAAAGCACTAAAGAGGAATTATCCAAAAACCACCAACATTCAAATCGTTCATACCATCAAACGAGTGAAAAAAAATCAAAAGTCGACGTCTCGTAAACAAGCTGTTCAAGTTTCACTAACGACTATATACACACACAAAGACATACACAAACGTACGCACAACACACAGACCTAACCACTACATACGTACAAATTTGTATTGTACGTATATATTATATTCTGCAGAGGTCCAACCAGCCTTAGTTTTCATACCTTGATAATTTCAAAACTGGGATTTCTATATCGACATACACAGCATTAAAACGTTATAGAAACCATGTTCAATTTTGACAACATATAACAGACCCTAAATATACACACGGTTAGTCAAAGGACAACTAAACTGTACACATGCACGTCTAGATAGGCTTGTATGTAGTCACACGCACATTCTACGTATATGTGTGTGCAGGTCCGACACAGCTTTTGCTGTCATAAACATTAAGCCATCCATAAAAGGACAGATGACATACTCGGTTAGTCATAGCTCTGTCATAGCAACAGCAGCCTAACTCCCTTCATTTCAACGCCTCAAAATAGGCGACAATTACTGGAAAAAAATCAGTATATACCTTATATGACAATTTGAACTAATAGCCGTTCCTGGAATTGATTTATGGTTAAAACAGTAAAATATCAACGGATGGATTTCTAATTTCCTTCATTCCATTGAAATGTTCGAAAAATATAGTATAGTATAGTATATAGTGAATAAATCGGTAATTTTCCAAGATATTTGAGTGTAAACTGTAAACTGTATAACAATATTCCTTGCTAAGCTGTACAAGAAAGATTTCGCCTGCTTTCAAAACACATTAGTTACGGCACACAGGCTGACCCGGTGCTAACTTTGTGCAAACAATCCTAAACATTTTTGCATTTCAAATATTATTTTAAAACTTCACTGCATAAAAAAGAAATCCATAAAATGTTTAAAATATATTTATACAATCAGTACAACGGACGCAGAAATATACAAAATTCAAACAGCAAAAATTTGCTTTAATTATAAATTAGGCATACAAGCCTTGGTTCCTGAATTGAAGGTACGTAAATACTAAATTATCAAAAGAACAAAACATTATGCAATTACAATACGTTTATGGTCAAAAGTAGGGTCGATTAATGTACAAACATACAAATCACAACTACAAGGGATGGAAATTATTTATCTGTTTTTGTGACCTGAAATTCACAAATGGAACAAAGCTACTGCTACCGTAAAAATTTACTGCGATCTAATTTTAAGCATATGCTGTTGAATTTTGTATATTCTGTGTTTGTTTATGATTGTATAAATATATTTAAAATTATGGATTTTTTTTATGAGTGAATTAAAATATAGAAATGCAAAACAATGTTTAAGATTGCTTTGCACAAAGTATAAAACAAGCACCAGGTAACAAGCCTGTGTTAACCTAATAAATGTATAATATGTTTTGAAAGCAGGCGAAATCTTTCTAATACAGCTTAGCAAGGCAATATTGTTTATACAGTTTACAGTTTACACTCAAATATCTTGCAAAATTACCGATTTATTCACTATATACTATACTATACTATATTTTTCGAACATTTCAATGGAATAAGGAAGTTAGAAATCGATCCGTTGATATTTTACTGTTAACCATAAATCAATTCCAGGGACGGCTATTAGTTAAATTGTCATATAAGGTATATACTGATTTTTTTCCAGTAATTGCGCTATTTTGAGGCGTTGAAATGAAGGGAGTTAGGCTGCTGTTGCTATGACAGAGCTATGACTAACCGAGTATGTCATCTGTCCTTTTATGGATGGCCTAATGTTTATGACAGCAAAAGCTGTGGGACCTGCACACACATATACGTAAATGTGGTGTGACTACATACAAGCCTATCTAGACGTGCATGTGTACAGTTTAGTTGCCTTTGACTAACCGTGTTATTTTAGGGTCTGTTATATGTTGTCAAAATTGAACATGGTTTTATAACGTTTTAATGCTGTGTATGTCGATATAGAAATCCCAGTTTTGAAATTATCAAGGTATGAAAACTAAGGCTGCCTCTGCAAATATAATATATACGTACAATACAAATTTGAGTATGTATTAGTGAGGTCTGTTTGTGCGACGTTGTTATGTCTTTGTGTGTGTATATAGTCGTTAGTGAAGCTGAACAGTGTTACGAACGTCTTTTGATTTTTTTTCACTCGTTTGATGGTTTGAACGATTTGAATGTTGGTGGTTTTTGGATAATTCCTCTTTAGTGCTTTTATAAGAGTTCAAGCTTGTAAAGCAAGTGGGTGGTGTGAATGCACACAAAGTTGATATTAACACTGATAACTAAAACGTAACCAAGAACTAACTAATGACGCTAATAACTGCTGGTGTACCCTCAGAATGTATATAAAAATAGCTTTTTGAGTTAGGATGATGTGTGTGTTGGCAAGAAAGTTGTGCCATAGGTGCACTTTTTGTGCTAGTAGGACTCAATTTTTAGTTGTTTTTAAACAGGAAACGTCAGCAACGTATATATATATATTCGCACAAGTGTTGTTTTTCCATTAATTTTGCCGCTATAAGTGCCGTTAGTTTGGTACTGGAGTGTATTTGTTTCAAGAGGGCGCTTTTCGTTACGTATAATTTTAGTTTGCTTCATTTTTGCAGCGGAAAGAGTGTATGTACTTCTGTATTTATATATACGTTTGCTGACTTCAGGAAATAAACAATGATGCACATCTGTGTCAAATGCAGTTGAGATGTGCATTTGACAATAGGAAATTATTAAATTTTGGATAAAATTGAGAATTTTACATACGTTTGTATTGTATCAAATACGCATAGACATTCATGAATTGAAACATAATAGCGGAATTATAAATAAATTATATTATATATATATAAAAAAATATATATATATATATATATATATATATATATATATATAATATATATATATATATATATATATATACGTCAATATCTAAAATCTGCCATTGATTTTGTTTTGTCAAAATTGCACCGAAGTCATCTATTTTTGGAATTGGGTTCTTGAAAACGTTTGCATAGAACTTTGTTTTTTGCCTTAAAAGAATAATTTCAGCTTAGCGTGAAGAATTTTTTCTTTTCTTTCTGAGTTGGAGCTACCTTTGTTTTCCAGTCGAGCGGCAGTTTTTGGAACTCTCGCTTTACTTTGAGGAAACGTTTAAACAGGAGCCGTGAATTTTCGTCAGTCTGTTTTTTATACCCCGCTAAAGTTGTTGCCACCAACTATGCCACTAGAAGCTGGTTTTAGATGTCTGCGGTTAAACTTTGCAATTAGCTTACATCAATTATTGTTAGATAACGTAGGTACACAACCTGTTTTATACGTATGCGTTCAAAACAACACCTAAAACATGCTAATGACACCGTTGAGTCACAGAGTGATAAGAAGTGACATAAAAAAGTATACGTATATAATTTGCTGACAATTTCAGTGGTCTGACGCCTCATTTTTTTCAAAAAATGCTTGAAAAAAGCAGCGAACGAGATAGTAAAGCCTGTTTCACACGAGGTGGATTTTCACGGGGATTATCCTATCCCATGATGGGGATCTCCTTGAAAGTCCACCTCTTGTGAAATAGGCTTCAATAAGTCACCAGTATTTCGCCATTGTGAGATTTTATGCAATTTGGACAGCACTGCTAGTTTATTTTACTGCGACAACGCTGTTTTTGGTCACTCTTGTAAGCTTAGTCCTTTTAAATGTAGCCAGCTAAACCCCAACTGGACAGCCCCTTCAGTTATGCCCGCTGACGTCATAAGCTAACTTGCAAAATAATTTCAGGCCAAAATTCGACGTGCACATTCATCTACTTCACTTGGATTCTATTTATGCACGCGTATATAAGATAGACCGGCTAAGAAAAATCAAAAAAGTTTGTTCTGCTTCAAAAAGCTAAATACGTTTTTCATTTTGTTCTGTATGCTTCCAAGTTCCACGATTTTCTCTGAGCTTTCTTCTGCTGCGAACTGTTAAAGGATGAATGCACTCTCTCTTTTCTACTCCCCTATCCCAGGCCCTCAGACACTGATGTATATACGTACGTATATGCATATATTGGTTAAGACGCTACTAAATGCCTGTGTGTGTGTGTGTGTGTGTGTGTGTGTGTGTGTGTGTGTGTGTGTGTGTGTGTGTGTGTGTGTGTGTGTGTGTGTGTGTGTGTGTGTGTGTGTGTGTGAGTAGAGAAGTAGGGGAGTAAAAGGGTCTGGAAGGGAGGCAGTGTGCTCTGGAAATCAATTTATACTAGCCCGTGCGTGCGTATATATAGGCGCGGGGTTGAGCCCTGTCCAGCTGTCTGGTTGGGACACAAAAGGGTCTGTAATGGCAGCAGGCACGGCAAAGTGCAGGGATCAGCTCATGACACAAGGCTTGGCTTGCAAACTTGGTTCCGCTTCCCATATCATAGAGTCTATTCTTGAAATGGATTAGATTAAATGGATTGGATTAAATTTTTTTTTGCTAAAAAACTGATCTCAATCGTGAGCGACTGTATAAATTTTATAGTTTCCATGACTCGTGGGTTATTGACAAAAGATATTTTAGTCTAACCCGTTTAATCCAGTGCAGGAATTGGCCCTTAGAAACTGAGAAGTGTTGATGCCGTCGAATAAGATGAAATGTTCAAGTAGATATAGATCCAGGAAGGCCGGAAGTAAAGACTAAATAACAATGTGCAAAAATGCTTATATGATGCTAACTCCCCCGATTCCAGAGTTTCAGATTTCGATCAGAGTTACTTTGAGGCTTGTCGGCCGTTCACAGATTTCTAGGGGTTATATGCTCCTAGTGGTTCTACGTATATATACTGCTTCTAGATATATGTATGACACATAATGGAGTCGCATGATTATGTCGTAAAGTTGTTGTCGGCTGTTGTAAACCAAATTAACCCAGTCTGAATTTGCCATCTGGGACGTGTCCTTGTGATTTGGCTTGTCTGGTCTGTTAAGGACATTGATTTGTTTTCATTTATTAAATTGCCTATTCGTGAATCAGTTTTATGACACTATTAGCTATTTGGGCCTGCTGTCAAACTAATTGTTAATTTAACCTCAACCTGAAATTTGTTTTTTATTATCACCGTATACTCCCAGCACCTAAGTACCTAGTATCTACCTACAGTACAGGTGCAGTACGTAACCTACGCCCCTCTACAAACCGCTCTCGAGATTGTAAGATGAGTAAACCGACAATAGTGTAGAGTTATAAGGGTCCAAGTACACAGGAGTACCTGCCTTTTTTTCACCGCCGCACCGCGTCTACCTGATAAGGACATATCAAATTGGTGCAAACATGCTGCATCATGTAAATTTTGACACACAAGTATTTAGTGTAATTTAACCTGCTTAATAATCGTCTGCGGAGACGCTGATCAAGCAATCAACAGGTGGTGTCTGATAGTGATTCATGTTGTTGATAAACCGGTGTATATATACGTAAGTCAGAACCAGACATTTTGACTGCAATACACACACGTGTGGTGGCAGTGCTTTGTTCCGTCTGGCACCCACAGCCCACACACCCATAATAAGGTGTAAACAATAGACAGCACTTCTGGTTATATACAGCAAAAGACAGCATATGTATATAGTACATACCTACTTACCTACTTGACTGGTAGTAAACTCAGACTGTATGTACGTATATATAGCATATTAAGCAGGGCATATACTTACTTAACATAGCTTTGCTTACGTGTGCTGTGTCTGAAAACCTCCCCAGATCTGGTACCCCAGCCTGCCCAGCTACTACTTCTCTATCAATGCTACTCAGATGAGGAATGAGGACATTGTGTGTGTGTGTGTGTGTGTGTGTGTGTGTGTGTGTGTGTGTGTGTGTGTGTGTGTGTGTGTGTGTGTGTGTGTGTGTCGGAGCGTATGCTTTTCCAGAAGAAAATTGATTTTCCGAAAGGGACTTGTTTGTTTGCCTGTGTCCAGCAGCTTAATGTGTGAGTGTGAGTGTGTGTATGTGCTAAATGTATTCTATATATACGCATGTCCAGTGTGTGCGTGTGTCAGCGCGTTTCCGACCTGTGGTGTCACATACTATAAAGACACCCATATTTTTCACATCATCAGCGTTAGCCTTGAAGCTGTTTGGTATGTGTGTGTATGTATATACTTGTGTTAGTGTATATAAGCATAGGTACGTATTCACATACATACTTTATTATTGGCTATTTGCTGTGTGTGTGTGTGTGTGTGTGTGTGTGTGTGTGTGTGTGTGTGTGTGTGTGTGTGTGTGTGTGTGTGTGTGTGTGTGTGTGTGTGTGTGTGTGTGTGTGTGTGTCTGTCTGTCTGTCTGTTGTCTGTCTGTGTGTGTGGACTGCTTAATTCTCTATGTACGTGGACTTCAGGCTAGCTGGGTCGACTAAAAATTTAGATGTTTTGGAAGCGCTGGACTCAGATTTTAGACCATTTTTCAGTCCTTCCGCCAGGCAGTAGCTATAATAGGCTGTGCCATGGCCTATGATAGGCCTATAGTTTTTGCGAAATATATTTCTTTGTGCTCGTGTCAGTTTTGGTCATAAATAATTCACATGAGTTTGTCTGTAATGGTCCATGTTGAGCTTTTAGGACAGTTTACCAAATGCAAATACACAGTTTGACCTTTTTGTATAAGTGTAGGTGACTGTCAATATCGTGGCGGTCTCTAATTTAGTTGAAAATTGACTTGTATACATGAGTAGTTTATCGTTACTTAGTCAGGTTGAAGCTGGTTAGAAACAAGTCAAAAACTTTGTAAATGAACCATATTGTCTGAAACTTTGTAAAGATAAATCGAAGTGAAGATGTAAAAAAAAGAATATGTCGAAAAGAAAGCTGAAAGATTTGTGCCACATTTGATCTAATAGCCGCTTCCGCGTTTGTACAAGTAATATATATATATATATACTGTTGTGGGCAGATTAAGAAAAATATATACCTATAATAGAAAAATGCTAACTAAAACGTCTAAACAGTTGGTTTAATTTCGTTATTTCATTTTTTTTCACAAAACACAATATTTTGCTCTAATAAAAGTTCGTAAACCGTGCCTCAGATTGTGTACTGTTGCTATGTTTATATATATGCCTCTGTGTATGTATTGCACATACCTATTAAGCTGGTTAGTACAGGGCACCATATAACAGATCACTGCTAACATTTGGGCTCATGAATAAAAACGAAAAATTCATCTTTCTTGTGTCAAAGCCGGACTTCTGATTTATAGGCCCATTTGACCTCTGACCTTTTATTAAGCTGCTAAAATTAGCATCGCTATTGAGTCGAGTGATTTGACTGAAGTTTGTTCATGCTCTTTTGAACGTTGCTTGCCGAAACGTCAGTTTACTTGTGACAGGTGCAATTTCAAAGTTACTAAAATTCGTTTTGCTTTTTGCGGAATGTCCGTAAAGGCAGGCGAGGAAAAATCACCAATGGCAAAGCGTGGCGTATCACATTGGCTGAAAGTCACAAAAGGTGTTAACGTTAAAACCAAGGCGTTCTATTTCAGTAATGAAGAACATCGTAACGAAAAATTCTACACGTATTGCATGGTTAGAAAGTGGCCCATGATAGACTGCGTTTAGCAACACTGAGCTAAGACTACCTTTGTGCATTCCAATGATTGATGATCGTGTGGTTGTAACAATGATCTACTTTTTAGTATGATTCAAAAAGAACATTTAGACCGAGACCAAAGTTGAACACTTTCTGTGACTCCAAGAAATTTTGTCACATAGGTATATATATAACATATTATATCAATAACAGCATATAATCAAATTAACAATATTCTCTTCAAATAAAACTAATTGATTTAGCTGTATAATTTTTAACCCAAATATAAGATTTTCAGTAACCTCTAAAAATTTAACGAAAAGTGTTGGTTTGGAATTCAGTAACACAGCCATAAAGGTACTTAAAACAATAGCAAAGCGCAAATTGTGTCTTGAAACACTAAAATGGATAGTGTTGCAAGTCAGAACGGTTGATCTTTTAGCTTTAGGTGTTGAGTGGTGCGTTGTAAAACTCAATCTGAGTTTAAGTGGCTACAAATCAGCGAAACTGGAAAGGTGATATTCTTATATAATGATTTAGCAGTGATCTGTTTTTCATATGTTGTATCTGCGGCACTGTTTTTTGTATATTTCGTCGGCTTGCTGTTGGGTGGAACATTCTCTGTTGTATCTTCATTTTCATAGGCAATGTTTTATTAATATTGTGTATATATTATACTATTAGCATTCTGCTTTTATCTTTGTTTGCTGCTCGTATTATTTCGGCATTTTTGTTTTACGGCACCCAAGGAAGTATAACTTTGAACGCCTTCGGGGTGAATCTTAATTTTCCAATTAAAGTTCTGCCTTTTCTGGTAGTTTTTTAGAACAGTTTTCGATTAGTAGGGTGAATCCGTGTTTTTTTATGTAAAGAACACCAATGTGATAAACGTCGTGGCATAGTTAAATTCTACATCTGTCGATTTTATAGTTTATTGGGCCAGTTTGACAGTTTCACTTTGCCATTGCTCTAACCATGGGGAAATCCACCTTTGGTGTTCAGGGCGCATTCGTTGGGTGTTGCTTTACCGTTAGTGTTGTTATCGTGATACCATTTTTACTATTCCGTACATACTTTTCTGGCGATATGTCACAGTTGTTAGCCCTACTACTGATACTACTAATGATTTGTGTCTGTTGTATATGGATTCTTGATATTTTGTTCAGTAAAGTTTTCACTGTATGCTGAGTGCCTTTAATAGGTTTAGAACTAATGTAGCTGTAGTGCAGGTTTGAACTTAGCTTAGGGCCGATTCATTACAGCCGTATGATTGACCGTTGGGCCGGCATAATTACGAACGAAAAATAATCACGCCACATGCCGATCTTATACACTATTAGTACATAAGTTAGTAACGTCATTAGGCTATTTCGTAATTTTGCGGGATGAAAGGATATTCTCATGTATGAATAGAGACTTAGTATAAATTGGAAAATACAGAAGAAGCGCACATTGTCCCTGTATATATATATATACCTATTGATGTATGAATCGACTATTATCTACCTTACTTTCAGGGCCCGGTTGCCCAACATTACAAATCTTACAATTGAAACAATTGTGAAATTTCACAAGCTTCACAATTGTTACAATTGTAAGATTTCACAAGGGTTGAAATTGTAACAATTGCAAGATTGGCCTATAAAATGAATTGTAACAATTGTAAGTGTCTTGGTGTATGAAATGTACATGATCGGAGCTCCAATTGTAACAATTGTGAAATCTTACAAGTGTTTGTGAAAACTGAGTGGCCGAAGCTAAAGTTGAATTGCTCATGATGTCTGGCCTAAAATTGCTGGGATTCTGCACAAAGTTATTCGTTAGGTACAAAAAACGTTTTCCCAGCATTAGGGTCGATTCATACTTCAATAGGGCATACGGACAAACGGACATAGGGCACACGGACAAAGCGCGGTTAGTCCGTTTTTTCAATTCATACTTCTTAGGGCAAACGGAAATTGGGATGTACGGACATACGGATGTACGGGCATACGGACAAAGGTGCGATTCATACTTCTGAGCCGTATGTCCGTATGCCCTACAATTTCGGGCAGAGCTGAACTCAATTCAACTTTGCCGGACATACGGACAAAGAGAAAATATGCCGTTTAGTACGGACAAGAGTACATAATAGGAAGAGTATGACACTCTTCCTATTATGCCTACGGGCGTGCGTCCAAATGCGCAGCGCGAAATAGCCCGTTTATGTACGGTTTTGAGGGGGGGGACCCCCCCCTCAACTGAAGACCCCGTGCTCAACTGAGGGGGGGG
>JASANF010020572.1:0-12976 GCA_030248245.1 Trissonchulus sp. WLG1_4 | reverse complement strand
AGGAATCATTGATTGTTAAACTCCACAAAATACCGAGACAAAAATACTAAAATAGACATAGGGTCCCATTTACTAAAAAAATATCAGGTGGACTGCATGAGGCTAATCTCTAGTTCAACCGGTTTAGACACGTTCCAGCTAAACCTAAGTTTGAAGCTAAGTCTAAGGGCCTATTCCTTTACCGGTTTCAAGGGTTAGTTATAATCGGACTAAACGGTTTAAAAATTATACCTAAAAATGCCATTTAACTATACACGCTAATGTTAAGCGTGCATGTTAAATCCGTTTAAGTCCAGTGGTAATTTTGGAATTAGTGGTTAAAATTAAGCCGCTGACTTATTTTAACTCTTTTAGTTAGTTCAGTCCGACTTGTCATTCCAAAATCTCGGACTAAAATAAGTTCAGTCAGTTTAATCCAATCCAAAGGAATAGGCCCCTAAGCTTAACTTTATCCATCTTTATTGCATTTGAACCACTATGAAACATTTAGATAAGATTTTCAGCTAAACCGATTTGGTGCCAGCCACCGATAACGAACCATACGACTATCAACGAACAACAGTCTGTACTGTCTTAAGTTTTGATCGCACAACGAAACTCTAACTTGGGTACTGTAGCTAGTTGTTTTTCTGCTGAAACATTTGGCTAACAGGTTGCGTTCGGATATGAGACTCTACCCAACTTCACTGATCATCACTGAATTATTTTACAGCATAAAACTGGTTTTATGGCTTTGCTTAGTTCAGCAGCAAGAGCAAAAATTACACTAAATTAATGTCACAAAAAATACCCTACATCTCTATAGCTTGATTTAAAAGAAATTATATCTAATCACCGTGACAAATTACACAAAAAATGTCACCCTATTTAACAATTTACAACAAAATACCATACACAGTGTCGATTCATAACTGCGCCGTTTGAACGAGTCAGTGCATCTTCGTTCAGCAATAATATTATGAGTCGACCCTACGACACTATCTTACCAATATTACACCAAGAGTACATAATAGTGCCTCACTCTTCTTCTATAAAACTGAGCCACTATCATGTACTCTTAAATACCAGCACTACACAAAACAAAATATAAGCTTAATGCAAACCTAAGTGATCCGTTAGTGAAGTGATCAGAGTCCCTTTATTAAGTATAGGGTTGTGTGCACGGGACAAAGGTCAAGCTTATATAAAAACTAGTCATACGTCAACAGTAAGAAACTTTTCATCGTGGTGGAATGAATCCAGAAAAATACAAAACAAAAACATCACAAAAATATATCACGTACATTTTATACGGAGTCTCGGTCTGCAGGGAAGCGGGTGGGAGGATATTCCCGGACTTTCCTGATTTTTTTTCATCTTCTAAATACAAATATCCATTTATTTACAAGGTCTGAAGCTGAGGGGGAGGTAGTCCTGTATTTTTTTGAGTTTTTTTTTTTGGGGGGGGGCATTTGTCTACATTGAGAATTTTGAGTATGGCACGTTTTTTTTAAAATCATCGCAGCTAAGCCTCAGTTTTCAACTAAATTTTAAGCCCTAACGATACTAATCTTCATTGATGCGGCGCGCTTAATACGATCAATCAAGTATTACAATCGGTTTAAGCCATCCGACAGCTAAACCTGTTTGGTGCGGACTGCGGTCGTCTGAAAAATATATTGTCTAAATTTTATCACGTGCCCAAGGCGCCACCTTAAGGAGCAGGAGAAACACTTATAGAGCCTCCAGGTCCAGACCAAGAGTACATAATTTGATATACATAGGATGCATAATAATAAAAGCTCATACATACTCTTTCTATTATGTACTCTTGCCCAGCCTGAGAACAGTTTCCTACTCGAAGGCTACTTACTTGCGTTGAGGAAACACAGCACACATTGTTGGAATGCCCACCAGTATTCTGAAAATAAAAAAAACAAAATAATAACGCTACAAATGCTTAACACAAAAAGCTTGCACAAGCTTGTGCCAAACCAAACTTTTAGGTTTAATAGTAGAATTTTCTACCCATAACAAAACTTCACACGATAGTCTCTCAAACTTTCACCCGACATATTGTGCAGCAATTTGATCGGCTGTTTGGGAAAATCCACCAAACCTTGGATCGGATAGACGTTTGGGGCAAGTTTGGTACTGTAATCAGCCTTGAGGTTTTGGCTGATTCTAAAGTCACGGAACGTCGATACTTAATAACAAGAGTACATAATAGCGTCTCACTCTATATAGAAGAAGAGTGAGACACTCTCCAGCCTGCCTGTGTTATAGCACAGGCAGATGCGCTGGTCGTTTTCAGGCTACATGTTGACATTCTATGCAACATGTGACTGGCCAATCAGAAGCGAGCTTCTATTCTCTGATTGCAGACGCCTGTGCACGTGCTCCAATCATAAAACGGGATAGGAATAAAGGTTAATAACTCATTATTTATTCATAGTCTGCTTGTAAAAATATTAAAAAAGGTTTGCAAATACCTTTGGGGATATTTTGGCAAACTTTCAGCGAAATTGATTGAGAAAATTTTGAAGAAATTCAGAAAAGTTTATATCTCAAAAGTTTCTCAATCAATTTTCGCAGAAAGTTAGCCAAAATCTGCCTAAAGTTATTTGCAAACCTTTTTAATGTTTTTGCAGCAGACTATGAATAAATAATGACTTACTAAGCTTTTATCCCTATCTTAATGCTTATCAACACATCAGCGATTATATACTAAAGTGTGTTCCGCAGGGAATCTACGCGCTGATTGGCCAGTCACATGTTGCATAGAATGTCAACATGTAGCCTGAAAACGACCAGCGCATCTACCTGTGCTAGAACACAGGCAGGCTGAAGAGTGTCTCACTCTTCTTCTATGTAGAGTGAGAAGCTATTATGTACTCTTGTTAATAATAGTCGTTTGTTCGTTGACCATATTTGTCGAGCGAAATACAACATCAGCCTACCAATCGACCAATGTCACTAATTCTCGAAATATTAAGTCACTATATAGATATAGTAGACAGTACATACGTCGGTCAAGTATATAAATGGAATCTTTCTTCTACGTACAATTTAGCTAATCCTGCATGTGTAAGTAGTTTGAAAATACTAAATGCTTTTTTCACCCCGAAAAAACCAAAATGCTAGACAACTTTTTCACCATAAACATGCTCACATATTTTCTCTTGTTACAACTTACACCATGCCAGAAAGTAGTGTTTGCACAGGAGCTGTCAGCATCCCCCGCCGTGCGTAATATGCGGGAATTTTTTTCCAACCGTTCACTGATCACGGGCACGAGAGCTAAAATAAAAAATACTCCTGGTGTACATAATATAGCAGTAAACGCGTTTTTTAAATTCAAATTATATAAAATAAAAATTGCCTCAAATAAAAATCTACAAAAAATAGACGTTTTTGTTTATGCTTATCTCACTCTTCATTTTAAATCAAATAATTCACCACGAAAACTATTTTTGCACACAATAATTTAAAATTGAAGCATCACTTGAAAAAGCAAATACCATCTATCTCGCTACCCCGAAAGACAAGACTAGACAAATGTGTTCACTTTTTTTACCTAGACCGGGTCGGCAAGCAAAAAAAGGAAAGGAAATTAAAATAAAGGGAATAAACAAAAAAATAAAAAACAAAACGAAAAAAAGACAACTGGAGCGGACCAACTCACTCATAGACATGCCGGCGCCTACAATCCGTGACGCAGTCACCAAACTAACGGCCTTCACAGCTGCTGTCTAAAAAATAATATGACATCAGCTCGAATCATACTTGTCCATAAGTGTCGCATAATTGTCCGTTTGTTCGGAAGAACAATAATATTTTTTATTAGCAATTGCAGAACAATGAACTTTTGTTAACAGCCAATTTTTTAGATAATATTATGTATATAAGCTAGACGACCAGCGGAAATGCGTTACAATTTATCATTTTTGTGTTTTGGCTTACAGACATTATTTTACGGATCAGACACGAAGATTATTCATCATGTTATGTGTGTATATTTGTTGACCACACATGTAACAGCACAAAAATTGTTGGTACCTCTCCCTCGCCCTCCCTCCTCTTGGTGGGAACCCCATCTCCCCTGCGTCAACTCATTTTTGCCTCCCCCTCCCGAATGATGCAATTTTCACCGCTTTTGACCAAAAAACGCCGATTACAACTTTTGGCGAAAATTTTGGTAAAAATAGCTTATATTCAACAAGAAGCCGATTTTTTCAAATTTTGGCTAAAATTTTACTCCCGCCGGGACACTCTCCCCCTTTCCCCTGTCGGGACCCCCCAATCCCCCAACTACACGTATGTTTTTGACGATGCCCCCCCTCCCCCCAAAATCACAAGGCCATAATGTAATACAAATTAACCTTGGAATGAGCCAATTCTGATCCCTGAGCATCACATAGCATTATTCCATTCTTTAATTCACTAAAAAACACACAAAAAATTTTAATTCCACTAACACTAGGAGATTGAACAATAAATCAAATCGCGCACAAACTCAAAATAAACCACTAGTGTTTTTCCCCTGACGACAATAATTAACTGTAAGGGAGCATTAAAATTAACACTGAACAGGGGAAGAAAAAAAAGGGGGGGTGAAAATCCTACCGTTGGTCTGAGGAGATCCCTGATTTTTACAATTTTCTGACGAAGAGGAACCTGAAACTCCACAAACCCACACCCCGGTGTGTTCGCACTACACCAGGAAAACGTACTTGTCTTAATAAATTAAAAAAATTCCATACAAATAGCAAGACATAACTTGAGGCTTGAGCTGTTTACAAATACCTGCACATAAAATTGCAATAGTATAATAATATACTTAAAACAAACTTCAGACATTATTATTTTTGCCAGCAAGTAAAAAAGTCTACAAGTATCCCAATGTTGAATACTGCAAACTTTTAGTAAAAATCAAATCAGCTACGTAGTTAAATAGCTGGTTGTAAAGCGTTTGCACGAAATATGAACATTTCAAAACACCACAAATGTACGTATATATTCGATACTGGCTTACTTCTGACGAGTCAAAGGTACATTAACACAGTTGGCTGCTGCAACTCCCAGAAACGGCACCATTCGTTGCAATAGACTGCTGCCGCGCTAAAAAACGAAAGACAAAACAAAAATGGTGCAAGTACAAAACAACACAATCCACAATCTACGTGGACGGTAATAGTTTTTGTAATTGACAATTTGACATGCTATAGCGTCTGCAGCAATACAATGCATACTTAATAGGATTTTTAAAAAAACTTTCACAAAATTTAAAAATCATGCAAAACAAAACCTAGCCATTTTTTGTAAGCTTTGAAAGTAAAAAAACAAAAAATTTTGCTTTCTAAAAAATGAAGACTCAAGTTTGTCATAAAAAATGCCTAACTGACACTGAGCAGTGCTTTTAGACCAATCGAAGCAACGACGGCCGAGGTAGTGGCAGAGGCATAGGCAACACCCATTTGTCTAAAAATAATATTAATTACTACTAAATAATAACTAATTAATAATTAAGTATTTTTAAAATGAATTTTACTATGTTTACAGCCATCTCACAATTAGAACTTAATACACCAAAAAGATTGAGTTCACTAAAACTGACAAAATCCATAACAAAAATTCGCTTTATATACAACAGACAGAATCCGGAATTCATTAGAAACCTTCATATATAATTCATCATAAATTCGTTATATTCATCATAAAAGTAATTGAGTCCTTGCCAATGTATAAAATGTATATATAGCTTGTAGTAGTAGTTTTTGCGATTTTCACGGCTGAACAGACATACGGCTGTGCACATACACACACTGAAGTCTGACAAAAAACAGTTGCACCCATGAGAAAATTAAACATGTGATTTCGTTACGAAAAGAATAGATTTGGACTATCAGAAGTACAGCAAGTAGTAGCAGAAGTCATGCCACTAAAATAAATGAGTGGCGCTGGCGCATCTATTTTTTGTCAGAGTTTAGTCCATGGTGTACATTATGCACCACCACCGGTCGTATATACTATACGTACTATAGAGTCTACAGTGTGAACTGGCACAACCACGTGTATATATACGTACATACATACTGTGTGGTAATGTCTGATTTGGCATTGCGATTGGTGTAGTTGAGCAGAGCCATGGCCGACTGATTCACCCATTGCCAAAACACCACTGCTCGGGTTGTTCTGCAAAACAAAAACACAAAGCCGCAAATAAACAACACATCTTAAAGAGGAAAATACATACCCAACGACCAGGGGCGGATCCAGGGAAAATTATCGTTGCAGACTGGAGAGGGAACGATTTTTTATTTTGATGCAATTTTATATATCTAAAGCTGGGAACTCGGCAAAAATTCAGCACAAAGACCAAACTAAGTCCTCCCATGCCCGTCAACAGCCGACCGATTTTCACTATCATCCCTTCAACTGCCCATCGACCATATCATCCTATGTAGTTAACCAAAATATAATTAACTATACACCAAAAATCTGGGATAGATTTCATAAAGGTGGTTTTACGTATCTTTTGCATGATTTGCACATAATTTAATTACTTAATATTACCCGATTCGTTACGAATTTCGTAGATTTTCTTAAACGGCGATTTTAGTTCAGTTGAAATTCCAAACCTGCAGCACAGCAAGTTTCTGTCTCTGCTTAGATTTCAACACAGAGAAAGAAAACCAGGTTTTGAGAAAATCTACGAAATTGGTAACGAATCAGACAATATTTCATTGTGAAATTATGTTATTAATTAACTATATGTAATTAATTAATTAATAATTAATTAATTATTATATTATTAATTATCATATTGTGCAATCGTGCGTAAAACCATGGTTTAGTAAAACCAGTAACCACCTTTGTGAAATCCACCCTTTAAGCCTAAACCCAAGCGCCTACTTGTACCAGGTGAGCATGGAGCCGACAATGGCCATCTGGACGGGCACCTGGAAGCACATCCGGCCCAGCAGGGGCTGCAGCTGTCCAGTGTCCGGGTGGAAGGCCGACTGCACCAGCACATTGGCCCGGATAACGTGATCGTCCGTTGTGCCCGCGGGCAGCTCCGCCCCACATCTGGAACAAGACAGAAGATGGCCAATAGATTAACTAACATTATATCAAAATGTCCAAGGACAGCAGTTTGGCTAGCATAATTACCGCCAGAAACACAGAAGCTGATCTTGGCTGGAAAAAATGTTGATCAGCTGACGTAACACATAGTAGAAGTGTCGTAGTGCATAAAAGGTTGTGCACGCCTACCATATAGCTATAACATAACGCTTTACTCACAATTTGAACAGAAGTGCAGGCGCAGGGGATCTAATGTCTCATTTTTGATGTTTGGCTAAAATGAAGCAAATGTACAAATTGACACGACTTTTTTCTGTGAGAGGGGGTCCCAACTCCCACCTGCTATCCCATCTTATATGTAAGAACCAAGTATTCGTGAAACATTGTTTCTGTTTCATGTTACAAGGATATATAATACTGACTAGGTTAATAACATACTTATAGCAGTCCACTAAATGTTTGGCCTCCAGCAAGCGTTGCTTAGACACAAAAGCATTCAAGGGGTTGGTGATAACGGCATAGTGCTTGAATCGCCCCCAAAAAGTGTTCTGGTCGTAGAGCGGCTGATCCAGATCCAATCCATTGGTGCCCATTTTGCTATAATGCCACGACGCTGAAAAACAAATTTATTTCTACATCGACGACCAGGGGCTGATCTAGGGGGAATCTAATTTAACCTTAGCCACCCCCACTGTCGGCATACGACGAGATAGCAGAACATTGATACTTCCAATACAACGGAGCTATTTTTAAATAAATTCGAACCAAAAATTTTTTCGGTCAAAAACATGCAATTTTCCACCGCTGCAGCATCGAACGTAAAATTGGAGATCAAACCTTCGAAAATTACAAAAACGGTGGCCGGCAATGGTCCAGAAGCTAGCAAATTAGCAAATTTTCCGAAATTTTTTGACATAAAAACTGTAAAATAATTACATACTAAAAATGTATTTTTTGTAACAAAAAACAGCTAAAATGATACACCAAACATTGTATTAAGGTGGTAGTTGCGTTTTCGAGGTTTTTGTGATTTCTATGTAAACTTTGCGCCACCAGTACTCAAGTTATAAGTGACGCCTGAGCATGAATTTTTGGGACAGTACTCTAAAGGTCAAAATCCCCAGGCATGTCTCTCACTTTTTCGAAATTTCACCTGTGGACATTTTTAGAGGGTTTTAATTACAAAAAAAATATCTTAAATTTTCGGTGCGTTTACTTTTCAGCTATTTTCTCAGTAAATTGACTAGTTATTAAAAAAGTGGGGGACATGCCTGGGGATTTTAAACATGTCAAAAACCTTACCAACTTTCAGCCCCAACAGGTAATCGTATGATTCAGAGCTGTGGCGCAAACTTTTTGTAAAAAATTGTAATATTTTGGAAAGGACCTTTCTTTAGTCGCTTATACTGGAAACAAAATCACAGGTTAAATTTCAATGCATGGCATACATTTAGGAAACATATTGTTCTACCTAATGCAAAAAACCGCTTGTGATTTGAATTTGTAAACGCTGAGCTATGGCTTTTCAAAAAAACACCTAAAAACGCAATTACCCCCTTAAGCAAATACATAGGCCACAATGCAGATGTATGTACATGCACATGTCTATTTAAGGTGGCACTCCTGGGGCCCAGTGGCGTATTTAGGGGGGGGGGGGGCTGGGTGGGCTGCAGCCCCCCCCTTAGCGATTTGAGCCCCCCCTTAGAGGGTCGCAGCCCCCCCCTTTCCAAAACTTCAAAAGCTGACAAAAGTGTTTCTGATACCTCCACAATTGACAAATTCTACCTTCAAAATTTAAAAAATCAAAGTTTTTTCCATTCTGTTGATGTTTCTTCGGCTTAGATACCTTTTTTCTTTGTGCATGCCTATATCTGCAGTGGCGTAGCCACAAAAAATTTCGGGGAGGGGGGATGAGTTTTCTTTGTTTTAAAACGTTAAAAAGGCATTTAATTGCTATTTTAACGCTAAAAACGACACATATTAGCAATTTTCGGCCAATTTATAGTTTCTGTATAATAAAATTAGCCACAGTCGACCATTTGGAACTTTGAATAATGATCTGCTAACGGCAAGTGTATCCGCGTCTCGTGTGTCAATTTTCAACCCTAAAATTGCAACACACATCAGAAACGGTCGTTCTTGACGACAGATCAGAAAAAGCCACCTGGCAAAAGCATATTGCAACGATAAATCATCGCAAAACCCCAATTTTTGAACGCAACCATACAATAGCCTACGCTGGCCCATAGCACAAAAAGATTCACTCCAACTCTTATGTACGCAGCTGTACACAACGGGCTTTTACGCCAAATGGACGTGACTTTTGTTCCCCGCTCGACTATATATAACGTTGGTCATAGGCCCTTGGGCCTAATTTTTGATCCATGGGCTTAAATAATGATGTTTAATATTTTAAAATTATATATTTTTGTTTATTTTATGTCAAAAGTGCAGTTGTCAGTGCAATGTAGATGCTTAAAACCTCAAAAAAGGTAAAACTTCAAAAAGTGTACTTTTCATTGCAATGTCGATGGTTAAAACATCAAAAAAACTAAAACTTCTGGGGGCTGCCGCCCCCAGACCCCCGCATTGCTAAATGCTAGCTGTGGATCCACTAATTTTTTTATTTCATGTAAAAAGTGCAATTTCAATGCAATTTCGATGGTTAAAATCTCAAAAAAGCTTCAACTTCTGGAGGCTGCGGCCCCCAGACCCTGGCAAAGTTAAGTGCTTGCTGCAGATTCACTATTGTAGTTTATCGATGGTTACAATTACAAACTCAAAAAAGGTCCGAGGGTTGCCGTCCCCGCCAGACGCCCTTTGATCGGCGGTGGCTCACAGTTGCTCCGCACCCCCCCCCCCCGATCGCAGCCCCCCCCTTTGCGAAATCCTGGATACGCCACTGGGGGGGGGGGGCGGGGGGTGGGGGTGGGCTAGGCAGGCCTGGCAAAAGACCCCTAACCTGCTTAGCGATTTGAGCCCCCCCCCCCCCTTGGAGGGTCGCAGCCCCCCCCCCCCCTTTTCAAAACTTCAAAAGCTGACAAAAGTGTTTCTGATACCTCCACAATTGACAAATTCTACCTTCAAAATTTAAAAAATCTCCAAGTTTTTGCCATTCTGTTGATGTTTTTTCGGCTTAGATACCTTTTTTCTTTGTGCATGCCTATATATATGCCAGGTCCATTATCATATTCTGTGCTAATTGATTAATGTCTCACATGTTTGTATAGTTAGATAGCATACATGTAACGGGGTCAAAATTTTGGGGGGGCCTCTCCAGCCAAATTTTGGGCACCCTCCCCCTAGATCGACCAAAAATACCCTAAATTTTGCAAAAATTTCGCTAAAAAGTGCCATTTTTTCAAAATTTTGCCCAAGTTTTGGGGACCCTCCCCCCGGGTCCTCGATTTTGGGGGGGGTCCCCCCCCATCCCCCCCCCCTCATACATGTATGTTAGATAGGGTAAAAAATACAAAATTAAATACAAAGAATACTAATTTTTGCTTTGCTGCATACGTGTTTGTATTTTTTTGTTTGTATTTTTTGCATACATATTTTTTACGATTTTTTCACTTTTTGTTAATTTTAATTTTTGAAGCATTATTACACCAATCTGCACGTAGCCACAAAAAATTTCGGGGAGGGGGGATGCGTTTTCTTTGTTTTAAAACGTTAAAAATGCATTTAATTGCTATTTTAACGCTAAAAACGACACATATTAGCAATTTTCGGCCAATTTATAGTTTCTGTATAATAAAATTAGCCACAGTCGACCATTTGGAACTTTGAATAATGATCTGCTAACGGCAAGTGTATCCGCGTCTCGTGTGTCAATTTTCAACCGTAAAATTGCAACACACATCAGAAACGGTCGTTCTTGACGACGGAGCAGAAAAAGCCACCTGGCAAAAGCATATTGCATTGCAACGATAAATCATCGCAAAACCCCAATTTTTGAACGCAGCCATAAAATAGCCTACGCTGGCCCATAGCACAAAAAGATTCACTCCAACTCTTATGTACGCAGCTGTACACAACGGGCTTTTACGCCAAATGGACGTGACTTTTGTTCCCCGCTCGACTATATATAACGTACATAGGTCATCATAGGCCCTTGGGCCTATTTTTCGATCCATGGGCTTAAATATTAATGTTTAATATTTTAAAATTATATATTTTTATTTTATGTCAAAAGTGCAGTTGTCAGTGCAATGTAGATGGTTAAAACCTCAAAAAAGCTAAAACTTCTGGGGGCTGCAGCCCCCAGACCCCCGCATTGCTAAATGCTAGCTGTAGATCCACTACATTTCCTTATTTCATGTAAAAAGTGCAATTTTCAATGCAATTTCGATGGTTAAAATCTCAAAGAAGCTTCAACTTCTGGGGGCTGCCGCCCCAGGACCCCCGCAAAGTGCTTGCTGCAGATTCACAATTGTAGTTTATCGATGGTTACAATTACAAACTCAAAAAAGGTCCGAGGGTTGCCGTCCCCGCCGCCAGACCCCTTTTGATCGGCGGTGGCTCACAGTTGTTGCTCCGCACCCCCCCCCCCGGTCGCAGCCCCCCCCCCCCCACAGGAAAACCGCAACTCTTAATTTGGTCTTAATTTGGTCTTAAATTTATAAAATTTAAGACTATTTTAAGAGTTCTTAATTTGGTCTAAATTTGGTCTAAAAATTTTAAGACTAAATTTAGACCATTTTTAGATTGAGGTGGAAGACCAGAACGTTTTAGACCAAGTTCAGACTATCTGAAAACAGTCTAAAAATATTTTAGAGTAATTTTAGAGTGTTTTAAGATTTGAAATAAAACTGAAAAATGACTCTTAAACGGGTCTTAAAACTTTTAAGATTGTTTCAGAGTGATTTAAGACTAGTTTTAGAGTGATTTAAGATAATCTTAAAAACTCTTAAATCACTCTTAAAACACTCTTAAATGTGTGCTGGCTGAGTTTTCTATATTTTTAGAGTGATTTAAGATAATCTAAAAAACTCTTAAATCCCTCTTAAAACACTCTTAAATATGTGCTGGCTGAGTTTTGCAGGATTTTAGACTGTTTTAAGAGTGAATTAAGATAATCTAAAAAAACTCTTAAATCACTCTTAAAACACTCTTAAATATGTGCTGGCAGAGTTTTGCAGGATTTTAGACTGTTTTAAGAGTGAATTAAGATAATCTAAAAAACTCTTAAATCACTCTTAAAACACTCTTAAATAGTATTCTTACATGTTATAAGGTTTTTAGACGGTTTTAAGAGTGATTTAGAGTTTTTAAGATAATCTTAAATCACTCTTAAAGTATATATTTATATTTATAAATTGCAGAAGTATTTACTGTTTTTTTACAATTTCAAGCACCCATTTTTTTTTGTTTTTCGAATATATATACTGTATATATCATGTTTTTTATGTATCATAAATATATATATATATATATATATATATATATATATATATATATATATATATATATATATATATATATATATATATATATATATATATATATTTTAGGCCATTTTAATTTTTTATATATTTGTTTGTTACGCAACTTTTCGCCATTTTGAGAACAGCTTTTAACTTGAAAGTGTTTTAGCTATATACGATTTTTAAAGATCATTTTTCCACTGTTTTGTCAATTGTTTGTTATCCTTTAAAGGATTATATACGTATAGTCAGATGTGGTAAAAATTACAACATTTGAGTATATACAGGGTTTTTCCCTTGTTGTATGAATTTTTTTGAGCAAACTTAAACCAACAATATTTTTCTGCGTTGCTGTACAAAACCAAACCATGCATTAAACTTTTTTCTCTGCAGTATATACTGATTCTACTTAAATCAGTCCGACTGACCCCTCCCCCTTCTTTGGCACTTTGATTATCCCCACCCGACATGCCTTACATTAGCAT
>JASANF010020570.1:0-136427 GCA_030248245.1 Trissonchulus sp. WLG1_4 | reverse complement strand
ATATAATAATACCAAGAGTACATAGTGTCAGATTGCTACGACACCGCTCAGTCCCTGTTACTCATTCAAAATCTTCATTTATCTCAGTGGAACGATAAGATTTACCCATCTGTATGCTGATTGGCTGTTGTAAATTTCTTACGAAACTACTATAGTGGCTAGACAACTCAGGGTTGACCGGTAGGGTGGATTTCACAAAGGTGGTTTTACTAAACCATTGGTTTTACTACTCTTGGTTTTACGTACGTTTTGCATGGTTAGCACATAATTTCATTGCGAAATACATATCGCCTGATTCGTTACGAATTTCGTAGGTTTTCTTAAACCATTGGTTTAGCTCAGCTGAAATTTCAGCAGAACAGAGACCGGTAAAGTTTTTTACCGATTGCACCTGGACCTGCCAGCTCTAGACACATTATGTACTCTTGACGCTTGGCTGATTGATTGATTGATTGATGTTGCTCTGTTGTGTTATATTCCGTGCTATATAATCATGCTTTGTGATTTGTTTCGGCCCGTGCTCCTGTCAGTGATATAATGGACACGTTTCCTAATTTTTTGTGGTAAACTTTATTTAAATGCCCAGAAAATTACGCCACTTATCATTGGTGTTTTTGAAGCCTGCTGAGGCTGAGCGTGAGCGAGTCGTGAAAACCTTCTTATATTCCGCCACGAAATTTGACCCTAACTTTTTTGTGCGAATTTGGAGGAATATTTTTAATCGAATGTAGCCACAGAGGCTCCGCATACAAATTGTTTTGCAAAAAATGCGCATAAGCCGTAAAGCCCGCTTCATACTCGTCCTTGTCCCTGTCCCTGTCGTTTTGTCCCAAAGCAATTACAAGGAAAGTACCCGGTTCTAACAAATGTGACATGTTTGCATGGACTGTTTCTTATGCAAAAAGTTAGCAATTAGTGTGCAGTTGTTCACAACAGCTGAATAAAACATGTCCTAGTCTCTGTCCTTTTGGCCTTGGGAAAGGGGATGAACAGTGCTTAACTTTTGGGTACATAGATTGCTGCTGTTCTAATCAGTGCTATCAAGAAAAAGTTGAAATTTTGAAACGTTCACCTTTCAGAATTAAAATTTTTGGAATGTTCGTGCTTAATATCAAGAGTAATGCATACCAAACATAACTCCAACATACATATGTCGTGGATATGTGCGTAATTTTTGCATGTATTATGATATCAAGAGTACATAATGATGAAATATGGCTTGTCTATTTGTGCTCCTGGTGTAATGCTTTCGCTGTAGGTTTTTTATATTGTAGTGTTTTTGTTTGATACAATATGTCTATTATTTTGAATGCCGGATCACTGTATCAAGAGTACATAGCTGATAGTTAGGAGGAGAGTTCTTAATCCCTTTTAATTTTTATGTACTCTTGATAGTCAATTATTGCAATTTGAGACTAGTGCGGCTCCGTATATACATTGTAGGTGTTTCGCAGGATTTAATGGATTAGAATCGCTACTGCATTTAGAGTGGATAGATTACATAATTTAATCCTATCCAGTTTAAATACAGTCTAAAGAAGGCAATTAATTATAGTCCTTCGTTATAGTATTGAATTAATACGTTATTGAGTCCGTAATATACTAGCGTATAATATTGAATATAAACTTGTATTCCTTATCAAGTACTTGTTTTCATATTCTTATGCCTGGATTATAAATCAACCTACAGAACTGGGTACGCCCTTGTCAGTCACGTCAGCTGCAGCATAAGCGCGTTCGATCTTTTCTTCTCACGGACAAACGGGTAACTCCGTTCGGACAAGTACCCTATTGAATTCTTATTTTTCCTGTTGTGCCACAGCACAACAGGTTTTTAATTTTGCTTTAGGCAGTATAACACTAAACTGTGCAAGAAATTCGTCTGTATGCATGTTTTACTCCAGCTCCAATATGTATGTGCGTGTGTCACCTAGAATTACAGTGTAAATTACACTGGAAGGCTGGGAGCTCAGTAGAACAGCTATCTGCAGTGCAACACTACGTTGATGGAATTAGCAGCTTCAAAAAAAGTCAGTTAAGGGACGGAATCGAACCATCTGTCCTCAGATTATCAATCCAGAGCGCTGCTGCCGTCTGAACCAACCGGTTCCTACAACTAAATCTCAATAACTGAATGATTTTAGTGGAACATTGCATCAGACTCAAGCTTTCAATAATAATAACTCAGCAAACATTGCTACACTAAACTGATTTCAACGTACATTCTGAAAAAATATATATATATATATATATTGATCAACGAAATCATTATCGATGAACCGAAATCTTAATAAAGCTGTTGATGTTATCTTACGCTTGTAATTACAGAGCACCAGTTATCATGTTGACTTTTAACGATTATTAGCAAGCCGAAATAGCACAGTTGGGAGTGCGTTAGACTGCAGATATAAAGGTTCCTGGTTCGATCCCAGGTTTCGGTAACTTTTTTAAACTTTGGCAGTGTTTAATAAGTTTTGTTGTCTTTTGCCTTATATTTATTTTCCCAGAAACTAGGAATAAATATGCATCTTAAGGATTTCACTTTTCGTTAATTATTCAAGGCATTTCATATTAGTCTATGATCGCGATGCTTTTTCCAAATTTGATCGCTGCGTTTTATTGATATAGTTTTATTTTTTCCTTTGAAAGATACCTGCAGACTAGAAATAGATTTAATAAACTCCTTAATCAAAAGACGCAGCTTATGACTTTAGAATTAGAATTGTGTTATGATACATCATTTTTTCGTTTGAGGGACTTCTAGCTTGTTTTTACACAATATGTTGTAGGGAAAAACACCTTCAATATTTTGCATACACAGTTTGCTCGAAAGAAAAACTACCCAATCTTTTATATTACACAATTTGAAGTAAAATAATTGCTGCACAACAGGCTTTAGCTGACCCACTGGTCAGTTTACTTGAAAGTGTTGCTTAATACATACTTACTGAAGGTTTTGCCGCAGATTGGGCTTGTTATTTCTCTGGCGGGGACAAGGCTTTTACTCCAGTGTGTGCGTTTATCTGCATGGGTGCTACATTGCCGGGCTAGTGTTTACTGTTTGGTTGTCCGTTAAAAGTTCAGTTCTACTTTAATCTGCTGTGTAACTATGCTTTGTGGGGGCAAGTACATGTAAGCACAATCATTTTAATTATTCAGTGAAAATCTTGAAAAGACCTACTGTAAATGAAAGCATTTCAGTTTGTCTTCAATTAATGTTTTTCGGAAAAATAGTTAGTCTACAACAATAAAAACGTGCGCAGAATCATTCCGTATGTAATTTTTTGACAATTTTACTGGCTGAACGGCAGTAGGTAGACCCACCTCGTTTGGTTATGCCTGTAATGTGCATTACAACAGAACCCCATAGTGAACCCACCAGGCCCCTTGATATATTATTGTTATGTTGCTGTTTCTTAATATAATTATTATTTCTGTGTCGATTTATTTAACTCTGTTTTTGTTATTATGATTTTGTCATTAAAAGCTTTGCAACAATTGCTGATGTTTCAGTGTTTGACATTTTTTGGTGGTTCGTGAATTTTTTTGTATGGAGGAATTAGTTTTTCTTACAAATTTGATTCTTAAGGGCTTGACAAAAAATATACAAGAGCCAATTCCTTTACCGGATTAAACTGACTGGACTTGTTTTAGTCCGAGGTTTAGGATTGGCAATCGAGTTATACTGACTAAACTAGTTAAAATAAGTCAGGGGCTTAATTTTAGTCTGACCCCATTCCAAAACTACCACGGGATTAAACCGATTTAATATAAACGTTTAACATTACCGTGCATAGTTAAGTCCGATTAAAAAGCAGCGCGCTAAAAGTTAAGTCCGTTTTTTCCGAAGTTTTGGAATGGCATTTTTCAGCATACATTTCAAACCGTTTAGTCCGATTATAATTAACCCTTAATACGGTAAAGGAATAGGCCATAAGTGAGTAGGTACATTAGAATTAGTTTGCTAGAGCGAACGAAGGAAATGGCTAAACTACCTAATGTAATCGCGCTGTCTACGGAAGGGTTCAGCTTTTGGCAATCTCTGACACGCACTTAAATCCGCTAGTGAGGCTTTACACGCGTAAGCAGTAAACAACCAAGAAGTGACAACTTTGCATTGTCTCGGATCCAACTACGAGCATTTTAAGCGCAACAGATTAATATATACGCTATTGGAGCTGGAATTACCGCGGCTGCTGGCACCAGACTTGCCCTCCAATTGATCTTCATTAAGGGATTTAGGTTGTATTCATTCCGATGACGGGCCTCGTAGAGAACCGTCTCGTTATATTTCGTCACAACCTCACCGTGCCGGATTTGGGTAATTAGCGTGCCTGCTGTCATCCTTGGATGTGGTAGCTGTTTCTCAGGCTCCCTCTCCGGAGTCGAACTCTGATTCTCCGGCTCTTTTAATTCGTAAAGCAATCCACACAAATTTGCACCTCTAATGATTGTGTCGTACGCATGCTGGGACTGGCAGAAAGTGTTCAACTTAAGCCTAAGTCGACCACATGCTAGCATGAAATACAGTAATACACATGGAATTTTTCATTACGATTTTCTACAGATTTTATTCGAGAAAACCGTTTTAGACCGAGTCTAAGGGCCAATTCCTTTACCGGATTAAACGGACTGGACTTCTTTTAGTCCGAGGTTTTGGAATGGCAAATCGGGTTAAACGAACTAACCGAGTTAAAATAAGTTAGTGGCTTAATTTTAGTCTGACTCCATTCCTAAACTACCACTGGTTTAAACGGATTTAGCATGCACGTTAGCAGTTAGATTTAGATTTAGTATTTAGCATGCACCGTTAGATTTAGCATTAGCGTTCATAGTTAAGTCCGCTTAGTCCGATTTAAAAGCAGCGCGCTAAAAGTTGGCGTCCGTTTTATCCGGAGGTTTTGGAATGGTATTTTTTAGCATAATTTTAAACCGTTTAGTCCGATTATAATTAACCCTTTAATCCGGTAAAGGAATAAGCCCTAAAGCAATCAGGTTTTTTGATGGCACAGTCTATGGGAGTGCAGTTTATTTAAGCATGTCCGCGCCGGCCGCAGCTGCCGCGAGCACCGGCTCCACCGCGAGCAACCCCTCGACCCTTCTGCCTCTCGAGCTGGTCGACAAATGCATCGGCTCAAGGATTTGGATTATCATGAAAAATGACAAGGAAATCGTGGGGACGCTGCTGGGTAGGCCACCGTTACACAGTTCATACAGTCCTGGCCTCAAATAATGTCCTACTATTACTACTATATACTACTTCTACTCGGAGTTGACACGAAGTCTACTCGGACTCTCACTCGAATGAAAACTAAAACCACTTCGTGTGGTTCACTCGAGTCCTCAGTTAACTTTTGGTGACCTTTAGCCAGCCTGGCTGGTTGCTACATATGCCATACGCACGCCATACGTAGTAAATTAAAAGCAGTTACATAGATACGTATGTGTGTAAGTAAGTGCTAGCTGTGACCTTTGACATAAGGTCACTCTAGGTTCACGCGATTTAGATTATGCAATGGTGTCTGATGGCCACTCGCACTCACACGCACGTAGGACATTATTTAAGGCCAGAACTGTAGTTGTCCGTAAGAGCTGTCCGTTTCCGTGTCCGTTAGAGTAGTTTGAGTCACAGTTGTCCGGATGTTCGTAAAAACTTGTCTATGAGTGTCCGCAGGGGCTGTCCTGATGTCCAGAAGTCAAGTTGAATTCAATTCAACTTTTGTTCGTGTCTGTAAGGAATTAATAACCAATCAGAATATAGCTTTTAAACCAATATTTGCGCATTTTCCGTAGAGTGTCCGTAGAAGTATGAATTAATGCTACTTACGGACATGGACACGGACAACCTTCCGGGCACAGACAATGACTCGGACACGGACAACTACGGACACTTCCCGACATAGATTACTTCTGATGTGATACAGCTACCCAATTATTTCAGGAAAATTTTTTTCCAAATTTGTCATTTTTCTTCAATTTTTCTTTCATTTCGTTTTTCTTTCGGTTTTCAACATACGTAGGCAGCTACCGAATTCTGGGGGGGGGGGTGAGCCACCGGGGCGGGGGTGGTGGGGGGTGCGGGGCAACTTTTCCGGCCATTTTTGCTTCGTGAGCCAACAATTTTGCTTCGTGAGCCACCGATTTTTTGCTTCCTTCGTGAGCTGCCTTCAAAGCATTGTGGGGGGGTGAAGCACCTGTCTGGGGGGGTGAACCCCCCCACTCCCATGTATGGTTTTCAACAAAGAAAAGTTGATGGATGCCTGTCGGGTCAAGTAACGAAGTTTTGTCAAGTCAAAAGTTCTCCCGTCTCCTTCTCTAGCAACAGACAGCTTCACATAGAATGTGTGCGTGGCGGTTGCTATATATGTGTGCGTGCAAAAGTATGCATATGTATTTATCAATATGCGCCTAGGCCAATTAACTATCAATTAATTTTAAGTTAGGCAACGAGTTGACAGCTAGTCAACTACTCTTCTAAATTTTCTTTCTTTTTCTTTGATTTTTCTTTCATTTACTTTTTCTTTCGTCCAAAATTTCTTTCATTTTTCTTTGCTTTTAATTTTACAGAAATAATTGGGTAGCTGTAACTGTGCTGGTGGGATGGTCGGGTGAAGTGAGTGGGAGGTATGTGGACCGACCCCCTAAATTTTGGGGCGATGGGAGCTCTCTGTATATATGTCCCTGTCCTTGGTCACATCCTCGACCCAAATTTTTCGAGAGCTGCCCTCAGATTTCCTAGGGCCTTATCCAAAATTGCATTTAACGGATTTGATTTAAATTAATTTTGCTAATAGCGCAGCACAAAATGAAAATAGCTGGCTGAAATTTCTCCCCACACAGATCACATACGGTACCTCGGTGTGTGCCAAGTTTCAGTAAATTACGTGTAACTGACGTTGCATTATTGACGAAATAAGGTTGAATCTAATACGATAAATCCAATTTTGGATAAGACCGCCAGTCCGCCTTTACTCGTTAATGGTTATGCCATTTTAGGTTTCGATGATTTCGTGAACATGGTTCTGGAAGACGTGATAGAATACGAGAATACGCCCGAGGGCAAGCGAGTGACCCGACTAGATCAAATTCTGCTCAATGGGAATCACGTGACCATGCTGGTGCCCGGCGGGGAGGGGCCGGACTTGTGAAACACTCTGGCGTACTTAGACTTCTTTTCAAACATCCTTGTTTTTTGGGGTCTTTTCTGTTATTCCCCCACCAGTCCGGAATTTGAAGTTTACTGAGCCGGTTTGAATAATTTTTGCACCAACGGACTCCTCTTGACCTCAGAAAAATCTGATTTTAAGAAAATGTTAAAATTTTTTTTTAAAATGTAAATTTTCAAATTTTTGAAAATGTTTAAAATTTTAGCGATCCAAGGCTCAAAAATTCTTGTATGAAACAATTTGCTCAGCTCAAAAAATCAAAAAATCCGCATTTTAAATAAAATTTTAAAATTTTATTTTTTTAAAAAATTTAATTTTTTTTCAAAACATTTTTGAAATCCTGAGGTCAAGAGGAGTAGTCCATTGGAGCGAAAATTCTTCAAATCGGCTCTGTTGATTCCAAATTCCGGACTGGTGGGGAATAACAGAAAGACCCCTTTTTTTGTTGTCAGCTTTTGCAGAGTATGTATTGTGTGAAGTTTCCACTTCTTTAAACTCTAGAAATTATTTTCGTCAATTCCAATGGAAATAAATAGTTATCAACAAAAAATTTATAGAATACGGCTGATTACTTGTTTTTTCATTAAATGATTTAGTAACTGTTATTGCGTCATCATGTCTTGTGTCTACTTTGTAAATAAAGTTGTTATTCCATTTGGCGCTTTTTATGGCATTGCCGGAGGCTATGTTTTTGTCACAGCTGTTTCTCCGACCGTATTGATAAAGCCTAAGGAATTCTCTGTTTGGGGGAAGATGTCATAAGTATGATTTGTTGTCATAGGTTTCTATGGTGCGGTTGAGGTCTAGAATTCGGGCTTGAGTGTCAATGTTTCAACTGAATGCGTAAAGGGTTTATTTTCACCCTAACACTTACTCCATTTCTTGAAATTTTCGATTCATCCTAGCACTAATAAGACTCACCCTAGCACTACACAGACCGCCTAAAAGCAAAAGAGGAGATGGTTATATTAAACGCCCCCCGCCCCCACCGTTTGTAACTGATAAAGTATGACCACCCTTCCTGCAAGTTTAGGCCCATGTTAATCAGACGGACAGTTGACAATCTGTGGGATTGAATCCCCAGTGTGTATTTGTATCCCTGCTTGTGTTTTGTGTCATCACAAGAAAGCTTTGGCGATTTCTAAATTCTTAGTAGATCATTTGTGGTTTTAGAAATTTCATGTGCGCCGTGTCTCTGCCTAAACCAGAAGATTGTCTGTACGCTGCTGGTTACTGGTTAGTTGATAACGTGGACTATCCTTTTTACGCAGCGGCCTCAGCTATATACTATATCACAACCCAACAGCTGAATTAACACGCATCACCAGGTCATGTGTTAATTGCCTTGTAAAAATTGGAGGGTCCCCAAAATACAGTGTTTGTGTGAGCGTGTGTGTTCACAATGTGTGTTCGATGGTCGATCTCAGCGTGTAAGATGTAGTGGTAGTGAATTCATTTATCATATCATAGCACACTCCCATTTGTACTGCAAATTGTGGACACGACAGTATACCTATACATAGGCAGTAATATGGCATAGCCGTGTTTCCTAGATTGTTTATCAGCTCATCGGTAACATGATACCAAGACTACATAATAGTGTCTCACTCTATGTAGAAGAAGACTGAGACTCTCTCCTTCCTGCACGTCTTCTAGCACAGGCAGATGCGTTGGTCGTTTTTAGGCCACATTTCGACATTTTGTTCAACATGTGGCTGCTGGCTGGCTAATCTGGCAGTGCGTAGATTCTCTGCGTGACACACTTTAACACAAAAATGAAACGTACTCAAGTTTGCCGGAAGTTTCGGGCCATAAGAAAGAAGTTACCTTTTGGGAAGGCATTTTAACATTCGCCAATCGTATAAGCTAACGAAACTCACTAATTGGCCGCAAATGTGACCTATGCGGCACAGTATTATTCGATATTTATCATGTGACGTTTAGACTGGCCAATAAAAACATTGTCTTAGCTACACGTGACGTCGTGACCAAAGCTTCTCTGAAGGACAGGCATGAAGGCAGACCCTGTTATGCCGTAGATCCTGTTTTGCCGATTCTCCCCTATATAATCGCAAATGCGTTGATAAGCATTAAAATAGGGTTAAAAGGTTAATAACCATATTAACTAGTAGCTAGCGAATTCTGAGGGGGGGGGTGCGCAGCAACGTTTCCGTCGACTTTCACTTCGCGAGTCACCGATTTTGCCATCGTGAGCACCTCCAAAACATTCTGGGGAGGGGTAAGCACCTGTCTAGGGGGGGCGAAGTTGCCTTTTGGGGGGCGGGTGAAAACCTCCCCAAACCCCAGGCTCCCATGTATGTTAATAAATCTTAAATATTTTTGCTCAAAGTTTGTCAAAATGTCCACAAAGGTATTTGCAAACCTTTTGTGATGTTTTCGCACCTAAATTATGTAATAAAAATGAGTTATTAACCTTGTTTGTATCCTTATCTTGGTGCTTATGAACGCCATCACTAGCGATATTATACTAAAGTGTGTTACGTAGAGAATGTTGTGAAACGTAGAGAACATGTTGAAAAAAATATCAACATCATACATGTATGAGGGGGAAGATGGGGGGGGGGGCAAAATCGAGGAGCCGGGGGGGGAGGGTTTCCAAATTATGGGCAAAATTTAGTAAAATTGTCACTTTTTGGGGAAAATCTTGCAAAATTTAGGGTATTTTTGGTCGATCAGTGGGGGAGAGTCATTGAGTGATGAGTGAATGAGTAAAAAATCGAAAAAGTGCTACATTTTTCAAGCCAAACCAAGGATCACCTCCCTTTCCGCCGGGGTCGGCAGTCGGGCACCCCCCTCGCCGATTGCTTCCGTGCATCTCTGATAGCAACATGACATGTTAAACGTGTTGGCTTTAAAACTTTTGGTGCCGCGTTTTCTATCGAAGAATATCCTCGGTACCGTACATGCCACGCAGAGAACTATATAAATTATAAACGACAGTAGACCGTATCCTATCCAGACATGTTACAGCACAGTAATTTTGTGTTTGCCTCGGAGACTAAGTATACCAACTTTTGGCTGCATAGGTCGCTAATTTTTTTCTGACCACCAAAGCCTGGCATTTTTATAATTATGAAGCCTTATGCCCGCTTCCCACTGCAGGTTTAAGGTTTAAGGTTTAAGGTTTAACGTAGAACATGAAGGGAGCATATTGTACATTCCCACTGCATAGGTTTACGGTTTAAGGTTTAAGGTTTAACGATGTTGAAAAATTTCAACTTTTTGGTTTAAGGTTTAAGGATTCAGCCAATCAGCTACGAGCTGTAGGCGGAGCTTCTCCATTCAGTCAATCAGTTACGAGCTGTAGGCGGAGCTTGTATATTCTGTCAATCAGCTCCGAGCTGTGTGTAGGCGGAGCTTGTGCATCCAGCCAATGAATATACAACATTCAAATATCGTTAAACCTTAAACTGCCAGTGTGAATGAAACGTTAAACCTTAAACCTTAAACCTTAAACCTTAAACCATAAACCTTAAACCTTAAACCTGCAGTGGGAAGCGGGCATTAGAGTCCGAGCCCCCCTTGGAAAATTCCTGGATCCGCTACTGGCCTGTGTTGTTCAATAGGCAGTCTTCTAGAAGAACCATAGTACAATCAGATTTAAGAAATACTATGGTTCAAGCCACCGTGGTGAAATTTGTTTCAATTCACGCATGTACCGTGTTTTTTGTATTTTGACTAAATAGTTTTAGTCAGCTGCTTGCTTTTCGTTCTGTTCCATTCTTTTTTAAGCGAAGAAAATGTGTGGCAGCTGTGCGCTTGGATTCGTCAGAACAAGCCAAATATTATTCCACAGTTTTACGCCATTTTTATTTCCAATCCAAATAAAGTGGTAAGATCTGCACTAGACTTGGAGCCAATTCCTAAAATGGATTAAATGGATTAAATGGATTAAATTGAAATTTGTTTTGCCAATAACTCATGACATAGTTTATGAATTTATACTAAGTTTGGGATAGCAATTATTTGTAGCACCTCCCGCTCGTGCACAAATTTTTTTAAGTCTACTTCAACATTGTGATAAGTTATTAGTCAAACAAATTTAAATCTAATCCATTTAATCCATTTTAGGAATTGGCCCAGTTTCGTTTATATTTTCACTTCCAAATCATCAGTGAACACGCTACATTCGTTTAGCAGAATTTTTTTACATCGATCAACTCAGTTTACAGATGAGTCTCTGATTTTAAAAACAATAAGCTCATGTACCTATTTTTTATTTTTTTGTGTTTTAAAGTGATGTGTTTGAAACTAAGTATTTAAAATTAACTTTGGATCTTAAAATTTACTTTATATAATTGAAATTTGTATATATGTACCGACTTGCTGTTTCTGTGAATTAGCCTTTTTCCAAATTGAATAACCTGATATAGACTATAATCGGTATCTAATTTAATTTCTCTGAAAGTTTTCATTCAAGCACTGTTGAGCAGTGACCAATATTACACTTACGTAAACTTGGAAATAATTTTTAAATAATTATACATACATATTATGTAATAAATTGATTAATTTTAAACCCAGTTATTTAATTGTGATGTATTTTATAAAAAGCACACTTTAGTTTATTATTTATTGATGGCTTAAAATAAATTGAAACTTTATAGGCTTAAATTGATAATTGTTGGGTAAAAGTCAAGTGGGGTAAAAATTAAAATTATATTGTCTTGAAGTTTTGTCTACTCATTTTGAACCGAGAGTATGTCACCAGATTAAGTTTATGTAATCTGCTAAATCCGTTTTCTTGCAAACAGTTTATTTTAGATTCCTCTGTGGGAGCAAAGAATAGGGGCACCTGAGAAAGAAGGACTTGTTTTATGGGTAAGTCAATCCTTCCAGGTTTTTCGAGTTTACAACACAGAATAAGGTCCCAAGGTCATACATGTAACGGGGTCAAAATTTTAGGGGGCCTCTCCAGCCAAATTTTGGGAACTCTCCCCCGTGGTCGACCAAAAATACCCTAAATTTTGCAAAATTTTGCAAACAAGTGTCCTTTTTTAAATATTTGCCAAAATTTTGGGGACCCTCCCCCTCCCTCGATTTTGGGGACCCCTCGATTTTGGAGGGGGGTCTCCCCCATCCCCCCCCTCATACATGTATGCGCCAAGATCCCTCTTTTTAGTGACTCTGGAACAAAGAAGTCTGCCTTGGTATCCGACAAGCTTTATCAGATTGTTTGCAAGATGATTGTTGAGTTCACTTTCAGACCGTTCACAAAAAAGCCCAAACAATCCAGCTGGCAATATTTCACACCAGCTTTCTATAATTTGTCCGTGTGCTGTCCCTATGTTCCTGAGGACAAGTATGAACTGGGATGTAACCACAGATGCATGGGAGCAATTGGCGAGGGGGTTTGCCCGACCCCTGGCGGAAGGGTCCGTAGTTTTGACCATTTTTCGGCGACAGCTGAAAATTTTTCACAATTTTTCGATTTTCAACTCATTTTTGCAGAAGTTTTTTGGTCAGAGGCGAAACTTTTTTTGCAGTTTTTTACGCATTTTTGGGCACTTTTTTTTGGCCATCAGAAGGGGGGGTACCCCCCCCTATGTGCATCTATGGCTGTAAGGCTGTGGAGAATTAAGCACATCTGCCCTTTTTCAGGATTATCACGTGATCCTGTTGTATATTCCTCAGTCAGAGACGGAAAATGAGCCCCTGGTGTGGGATCTGGACAGTGGCTTGCCGTTTCCCTGCCCCTGGCCTGTCTACAGTCAACGGGCCATACGGTCAGATCACGTGCTCTTGCAGCGATACCAGCGGTGCGTTCCATCGATGCGTGCCCGGGATCATACATGTATGAGGGATGGAGGGACCCCTCCCCAAAAAAAACCAAAAAACGAGGGCCGGGGGGGAGGGTCCCCAAAATGTGGGCAAAATTTAGTAAAAATGGCACTTTTTTGGGAAAATTTTGCAAAGTTTCGCAAAATTTAGAGTATTTTTGGTCGATCAGGGGGGGAGGGTACTGGGAGGGTCCCCAAAATTTGGCCGGAGAGGCCCCCACCAAATTTTGACCCGTTACATGTATGGTTGTAACTGGACCGGCTGCCGGGCGGGGAATGCTATGGCTGTGAGTGTGACTGTTTCAGTTGTTTCCGCGTTATCGGCGCCCCCGACTTTTTGCTGACCTTCGCCTCCAGTCGAGCGCACATGCGACTCAGCAACGGAGATTGGCTAAGCCCGCCGCCACCCTGGGAACCTGTGAAGTTAAGCGGTGAGCTTAAACAGGTCCGAGCAAAGAGGTGATCAGTCGCCTACCTGACTACGAGTTAGGGCAAATAGAGACAAAGCGCAACGGAATAATAAAGGGAGTTTACTGATATAGAAATACACGAGGACAGGGCATTGATGCAGAAATACAGTAGGGACAATATGGACAACACGAGGGACACAACCTACCCGCCCGACAGAAAGATGCAGACTCACTGGTCTGATCGTATCGAGGAATATTAGCTACAGATGCCGAGGGACTCACACGGAAGAGTACACTAAGATTAGATTGAGTGTGTTGCACTTGGTGATGCAACTTGAGTTATGTGTACTTTGTCATTCTTGACATCCCTCCCTCTCCCGAAATTTGGACCCCAAATTTGTTTCAAGATTTTAGTCCCGAGGGAGTTAATTTTGAGGGAAGTGAAAAATTGGGAAATATATTTCGTATATATATATATATATATATGCCACTGTTACATATATTGGTAAGGACAGCTACATAGTACAGGTATCGTAGAGTAGGTTGAAACAATGCCACTCTATAGTATCAGTTCTAGGAGCCAGGAGGAGTTAGTATCAGATATTATAGGAGGGGGTAGCGGTAATACCGCTTGTTCATAGCCCGTCATAGTCCCAAATGGGTCCTGGTGTAAAGTGCCATATAAATGACTCGTACAAATCCCAGTCCCGAAAATCGTACATGGTTTATCCGGGCTAAATATAGGTATATAGAGATGGTACTGACTTTCTGTAATATATATACTCCTCCTTACTCTTATGGGATAAGATAATAAGGTGTAATTTTCGTAGTGGCAAAATATCTTTGTCTTATTTTTGGGGTTACGATACCGTACATGACATTACATACATTCATCTATAACATACATGCATCATAACACATACATACATCTATTAAAACTACATTCATACAACAATTCAACGTCTAAACACACGCATTAGTATAAAACTACACATCACAAGTTATTACAAGGACTAGTAAAAATAAAAGACTATATAACTATTGTAAGTAAGATACAAATTTTTGGGTTAGATTAAGTTAAGTCTAGTAGTTCTCGTTCCGTGAATTCATGATCTCCGTCTATTATCCGTATGTGATTCTAGAATTTAATGTAATTTTGAATTTGTATCTACTTTTAAAATATAAAACATTATAACATAATTTGAATTAAAGCACTATTTGAGATTAAAGCACTAAGGAATGTATCATTTTAGAGGCTGCAACATACGAGGCTTCCAAAAATTGGGTTAGAAAAATACCCTCGGATCGCATACTCGTCTCTGTTGCAGTCCCTATACCCGTACGGTATTATGGCAGTGGTAATACGCATAGGCAGGAGTGATAGCACACAGGGCGGCCAAAAAGGTGGGCTAAGAAAAATGCCCTTGGGCTCGCTTCCCTGGTCCTGTTACCACTTCTGCACCCGTATTCAACATAAGGCAGTGCAATTATGCATTAAAACATAATTTGAGCAATAATTTTTTCGTTATAAGACCGGGTATAAAGTTATATGCATACATATATACAATAATACAACACTACAAGTAACACAAGTAACACGAATACAAAGCAACGCAAACACAAAGGTATATTGCTACCAAAATCAGATTCTTTCTATGTTATCTCCGGACGTTGTGCCTATATTATATTCGTATTATTATTTCTAGCTCGTTATAAATGCTTCATATTCAGACAATTATTCCAAATTTTGGCACAGAATTTTACTATAAAACGACGTTTGTTAATGAGGGAAAGCGGGACGGTGGCGCTTCTTGTGGGCGTTCCGCCTGCGCAGGCGGATCGGCTCACCAGCGCCGTTCCGCTTCTCCTCTCATCCGTGTTATAACAATTTAAGTTATTATACATAAACGAGTTAAAAAAAAACGAGGAATAGCGAAATACAACTTGTAACAATTTTGAAAACTGATTTTTAAAATTATATAGATTATGTACACCACAATAATAATATCAATTAGTACACGACACACAATACTTCAAAACAACTTGGGCTAATTAAGACCAGGTGCATTTCCAGTCATTATTATTTGAGCGATTTCACCAATATTACGGTTATCATGGAAATATGAGCTAATAAAATTTCGCTTTTCATTACGTTTTTACTGTCTTTTACCAAATAAGACCAGTTTTGTAAGTGAAACCTGAAATGCAAATGGATTTACTCACGGCTGTCAACCGGTTCCCTTAACGATCAGACTTACGCACAAACAAAAAAAAACTTTTGAATCTACAATTTCAAAAATAAAAATCACATTCCAATCTAAATATCACTTTCAAAAATATTATTTGCCCTTATTACATCAGCATTATTATGAAGCACACACAAAAAAGAACAACAAAAAAAAAACATAACAGTTATACATATCATCATACGACAAATATTAGGTTATTCGGCGATTATCATTATCATATAGTATTATATCAGAATTACTGCAAAATCAAATTCGTTCGATTCGAATACTACTCATAATTTGCGTTCGATATCGTATTATGTCGTACACTTCGGTATTATGCCAGAGGAGGCTGTACAAAAGGCCGTGTGGAGTCCGTCTGCGCAGACGGATACCACCCCTTATTGTACAGTCCCCTATTACGCGCTAGAAATTTCAAGAAAACGTTTTCCCAATGCGCCGTTGCTCATGGCAACGCACACGCAACCACTGTTGACATAATTGGGCCCCGCCGTCACGTGACTGAAGGGCTGACAGCTGTCAGCCATTCAGGCATGGGCGGCTTGGGCTGCCCCGTTGCCATTGGCTGCACGTGCGCAGCCTGCGCATGCGCACCAGGACCATTGCAAAATTCAAGATGGCGGCCTGAATTTGCTCAGTTAATGAATGGAATTTGATACGTACAGGCGTATTTGGGCCAGTCCAAAATATGAAAATATGAAATGCTATAATAATAATAATGATCATGAATTGCAATTGGCACAAATAACAAATAATTTACGGAATAATAGCAGTCTCTGGCAATATGAAACAAAACCAAATGAGGCAAAGGGGGTTTCAGGAGGGGACCAAAAGGTCACAAACAGACTTGAGCACTGGGAGAAAGTCAAACAGCTGGCTGGATTGGTGGTATTAACAGATCTTGAATCGGGAATTGAAACATAGCACGGCGAGCAAAGTGATAGTCTGCGGTGACGAGCGATGAGGATGGGAAGAGGAGGGGGAAGGGAAATTTGGAAGGGGGAAACAACGCGAAACCAAAACACCGCAGTGAAGAAAAACCAAAGGTTAGTTCCTAGGGTTTCAGGATAAATAAAACGAAAACGGAAAAAGAAATTTTGGAGGGGGGGGGGTAGGTAGGAAATGCAGGGGTAATAACCCCCATAGTACGCCTCGTTTTTGCGTACTTTTCGGCAAATTTTTGCGCGTCAAAATACGTGTACATCCGTGTATATACATGCGTAAATGGTTCCTAATTCGTTCCATAATTCGGGGAGTTCGCTGCTTGCGGAGCGATCACCCGTAAGTGGAAAAGGACGTTCGCTTTTTGCAAAGCGATCTCCTTTGCACGTTTTTCGAACCGTTTATGGGGTTTTTCCCAAAAATTTTGTCCCCAAAAATATATCAAAATATACCCCAAAATTTCCAAAAATTTCTAGGTTTTCCGTGCCGTGATACGAACCAAAATATATAGTATATAATCCGTTAAATTTCGAGAGCGAAAAAGCTCAGAAAAATTTCTAAAATTTCGTAGATTTAAAATCGAAAAAGAAAAGAAAAATTTTCCGTATATAGCATATAAAAATGTACATATATATATAGCATAATTTTTAGAATATATATACTAGGTTTAGGTAGCGCTAGCGCCTTCCCGTTTAGGTAGAATCCATCCGCATAGATGGAGCGCTGCCTCTAGGGTAAGCGTAGCACATACCGTATTGCCACACAGTTTTTACCACCGGTCAGCGTAGTACAACAGCCGTCGCTGTCGACGATACGTGGCTGATTTAGGTGTTTTGCGCAGTCGGGTCCGACCGCGTAGGAGAGCCGCAGCTGGATAGTATAGCTGCTCCGGCGTTCCCGTGTGCACGCCAGCGATACGCGTCGCGTTAGGGTAGTAGGGCGGCTGCAGCGGAGGGTTTCGAATGGATTTCGACGGGGCGGGTCCACCCTTGACGTCCAGGAAGGGAGGCGCAGGTTGTCCATCGAAGTAGCTGTGGACGGCGTTCTCCATGCGCTCCTTCACGACCAAACGCCACTCGGCAAGCTGCTCGGGCGTCTTCCACTGCAGACCACCGGGCATCACAAACGCTTCTTCGGGCCCTTCCTGCAAAAACCAAAGCATTATATAGGTATATAGACAGCCCATCATGTTCTCGTACCGATAGGCAGGGGCGTAACGAGCTCGACGATCTTTCATGTCGACGCCCGTACCCCAGTACTGAGAATGAGCTGAGGCTTTGGCGAACAGCCACTCTGCATTGTCGACCATCCAGTCACGCACTGGAGGCTGATGGTAAAATTTTTCCCAGGCCAACATGTAGGCCGTTATCAAGCGTGGTCCGCTTGCCCAGGCACGGTCCATATCCTTATGTCTCAAATTTCGGTCGATCATGACCTTAATGACCGTACCAGCTGCTTGACGACCTTCAGGACTGCGGATATAAGCCGCAAGGTCGTAACGCTCGTGAAAAATGCAGCGGTCATGATGGAACCAGTGCTCCGCTGTCGATAGGGTGAAATCGTACCCTTTATGTGGGAGCTCGATCAGGTTGCCGTCAGGGCCCCGATACTTCCACATAAACGACAGCTCCATACGGTACGTGAAAAACGGAGCACCGTA
The DNA here is from genome assembly GCA_030248245.1 of Trissonchulus sp. WLG1_4. NCBI lineage: Eukaryota > Metazoa > Nematoda > Enoplea > Enoplida > Ironidae > Trissonchulus > Trissonchulus sp. WLG1_4. The sequence continues at coordinate 118,199 of JASANF010020570.1, read as the reverse complement.
GTGGGCGAGCGGCCAGCCTACTGAAGGCTGCAAGTAGTGGTAGGCGTATGCGTCGCGCAGTCCCCTGAGCGCAGCCTCAATCGTTCGCATTTCTCCCAGTTGGAAACCAAATATATCCCGCCATTGATCGGGCTGGAATAGATGCGGGTATAGCATCAGTTCTGGGATGAGCTTGGCGGTTAGACAAGCTCGAGCCACCCGTAGAGAAGGTGAAGTCACCTCCAGCCGAAGGGGATAGAAAGGGACCCCGTCTTCCTCGAATTCTGGGAAGATCCACGTAACTCGATAGTACTGGGTAGGGTCCCCAGGGCGAACATTGAGCCACTCAGCTTCTCCGCGACCCACACGCTCTAACACCACTTCCTCCTGAGCCACTAACCACTGTCGCATTGTCGCAGCCAGGTAGGGAGTGTATATAACTTGGGAGATCCTTCTGAAAAAAAGTATATATAATACAGATAACACAAATTGAGATCGCACAGGGGTTATGAATTTGATCGAACCGCTTAGTTCGACTGAAATTCCCCAATAACTAACACGCAATACAAGGTGCTAGTTGGTATTCGGATTGAATATATACATCTGGTTCCTTCCGAAATACCTTATGCGTTGGGATATGTGCTAATGGTTCGGAAGAAAAATCAGAGGACTTTGGAATAGAGAGCAAATCAGCGAAACACTGCTTTGGGGAATTATTAGGGGTTTCAAATTGGACACGCTTTTCCCCTTTTTTCTTTTTCCTGTTTTTCTTCTTCTTTGGAAAATGGAAGTAGAAATGGAAGTAAAAGGCAGATTTTCTCTTCTTTTTCTTTTTCCGTTTTTGAGGAGAGGGTCGCCCCTCCATGCCCGCTTTTTCACCCGACTTTTGACGATTACCGGATTGGTTTTCCTTTCCAGTGGGGACTAGGGTAGGTGCGTAACACACCTTGGACGCACCCTTTTTGGGACGTTCCGCCGGCGTCGGCGGATCTTTCCCTTTGGGTTTGCCCTTGGTTCCTTGCCCCTTTTTTGCTTCCCGTCGAACCTGCGTATCGTTACGTATATGCGTACTGTAAAAATCAGAATTTGTCGTCGATTTTTGACTCAGCTCTACCAATTTTGAAGTTGGAACTTTCCCCTTTTTACGCTTTTTGCGTTTCTCAGGCTTCTCACGCTGTGCGTTTGCTTCAGAAATTTTGCAAATTTTTTGCAATTCGTCAGAATTTTCGTCTCTCAAAACTGCAAAACGCACCACAGTTGGAATTTCGGAATTTGAGATTGATTTTGAATTTGCTGAGAAACTTTTGCGAAACACCTTTGCAGGCGGCGTAGGTGAGTGTCTGGTCGCATGGCCAGATTGCTCTCCTTTGTAGCCGTACTGCGATCCCCGCGCACTATGCAACCAAAACTTTTGACGCTGGGAATTTGATTGCGCAGCAAAATTACGAGCATCCGGATCAGAATTTGAGAAATGTGGCTGACGATAATTTTTACCGGAGCCGTACTGAAAATTTTCGCGCTGTCGACAGTCATTATATACGTACGTACGATTTCGCGCACTATTACCTGACCTGCCTGCGGAATTTTTGGTGAAAAATTTCCCGCTAGAATATGCACCCGGGCCCTGGGGCACACTCCATGAGGCTCTGGTCGGTACCGGCGGCTGGTAACTGCTCCTGTGGATATTTTGTGTGAGCCACTGCACGTACTGCTGCAATCCCTGTTGGAAATGTGGTTGCTGAAACTGAGTACAGGGGTGGGGATATGCGACTAGCGCATTAGGTGGAGGGGGGTTCTCAACATTTACACAGGAAAACACTTGTGTTTGGGTGGGTGAACCGGGGTCAGTTTCAGAATTCGAATTAAACCAGCGAAAAATTTTCCATCGTTCGGCACTGCCGATATCAGAATTATATACAGTTAAATTTGAGATTGCACTAGAATTAGACGACGAGTCTGAATTTGACTCCACATAAATTTTCGAATTGTCGGGACTTGTTTGTGACAATCTATCGGCATCGATAGAGCGGCCACGCCCAACTGTGCAATCTGAAATTTGGCTGGCAATATCACAAAACAATTCAGATGAAGTTTCTGAGAAACTGTCCCCTGCGCTTTCAGCTTGGGGGAGATCAGGGACCTCCTCTCCCCCGCTTAGCGAAAATTTTTGTTGGAAGGTCCAGAGAATGGGGAGGGGTATGTCGGTCTACGGTCGTAGTGCTCCTCACGGCGGGCCTGGCCACGGCCGCGTTCTCCACCCCGCCCACGGTAGGGTCTACCACGGGTGTTGTGAAAAACACGATTTCCGCGCCCTTCCTGTCGCTGAGGGCACTCACGAGCATAGTGTCCGTAGTTCTTACAGAACCGACAATCAATATTACGTAAATCCCCTCGATTTTGACCCCGTCCGCGGCCCCCTCGATTTGATTGCCCCATGAAGCAAATAGGTGGTAGGTAGAGCATGTGCTCCGGGCAAACATCAGCAAAATCAGAATAGGAGGGGTATTCAAAATTCGGCTCTTCCCTCTCAAATTCGGGGACCGTGGACACTGAAAGCGCATCAATTTTCTTGTTCAACTGTGCCACCTGTTCACCCAAATTTTTCGTCACAGTAAAGTATTCGTTTAGCCGTGAGGCCAAACAATCTGTGGGGGGTTTCGGCATAGTAGCAGGGGTAGCTCCTGTCGGAAAATCCGTTGGCAACAACGGAGCGTTCCGAGCTCCCGCTAATAAAGCCGAAGCGGTTGCCATTGTCCCCTCAGCGAGCAGTGAATCCTTCTCCACTCCCGAAATAATATCCATGATTCGGGATAAATTTTCAATTCCGCCCCCAGTCCAATTTTTAGCATCTGCCAAAACTGAGATGCATTTGGCCCGCAATTCCGGTCGGAGACCCTTTTTCAACTGCTCTATAATTCTTTTGGAGCGCTCATTTTCGGGTTCCAACGGAAATGCTTTCACGGCCAGCAAATGCAAGTCAGTAATAAAAATGTGGGAGCTTTCACTCGGTAACTGATATCGGGAGAAGAATTTATCTGCCCACTGTTCCTTTGTTACCGGGAAAGGTTCATAGAGGCGAAAAATGAGAGATTTGAGCGCCTCGTATTCGTTGGGTAGCCCAATTTCTGTCAAATGTGAGAAAACTGAGGCCGTGACCAGATTCAACAACAGAGAGTACCACAGATTCTCCGGAACTGAATTTATCCGGGCAATTGATTCAAAATTTCTGACCCAATCTGTGATTTTCACCTTACTCTCTGAGCCTTCAAACGGCTTCAAATTGTTTTTGAAACAAATCAAATAGTCACGACGAGCCATTGTTGAATCTGTCAAGTTTGGACCCAACGAACCGTTTCCGGTAGCAACTTGCGAAGATGACTTCGCTGTCCCTAGCTGCGAAAAATTTTCAAAATTTTGACAATTATCCCCGTCCTTCGACGATTTTTCGTCAAGGTTACTAGCACTTTGAGAATGGGACAACTGAGAATTTTCCTTGTCCCTGTACGTAGCACAATTTCGACGTGGTTTGCTCAAAGCAATAGAATCAGACTGAGCTGAAGCAGAATTTCGACGTGGTGGGGAGGAAAACATTCATACAAATACAAACAAAATCAAAATTTTGACACAGAAAAACCAACACAGAAAAACCGTTCACACATTGTAAATTGAAGGAAAAATAAAAAGAAAATTTTCATTGATCACTCAATGCTGGCAGCCTAGCCATGTGAAGTTAAGCGGTGAGCTTAAACAGGTCCGAGCAAAGAGGTGATCAGTCGCCTACCTGACTACGAGTTAGGGCAAGTGGAGACAAAGCGCAACGGAATAATAAAGGGAGTTTACTGATATAGAAATACACGAGGACAGGGCATTGATGCAGAAATACAGTAGGGACAATATGGACAACACGAGGGACACAACCTACCCGCCCGACAGAAAGATGCAGACTCACTGGTCTGATCGTATCGAGGAATATAGCTACAGATGCCGAGGGACTCACACGGAAGAGTACACTAAGATTAGATTGAGTGTGTTGCACTTGGTGATGCAACTTGAGTTATGTGTACTTTGTCATTCTTGACAGCCGTATGTCCGTTCAGCCGACAAAATGACGAAATAATGACGTCACATGCGCTAACTGATCCACTGCACTAGGCTGCTAGTGAACGGACATACGGCTGTAAGTATGAATCGAGCCTTATCCTCTCAGGCTCTCCAAGAACTGCCAGAAACCGTCTGACTTGTAGCTTATAATGTTCTAGACTGTGAACCGACCTTTCGACTTCTAACATGTAGAATATTTTCAATTTTGACTAAGTTACTTTTAGGTCTTCTAGTTTTTGGGTTCTAGAACTTTTGTATTTTTTTCTATGTTCTTGGGTAATATATGTATCTAATGTATAGGTTAGCTACACAAGTATGACTGTAAATTGTTAGACATACAGTTCGGATGTAAGTTTGAATCGACACTCGGTTTTTTGGCACTTTTGCGTGCTTAGTTTTAGAAAAGTTCGTAAGTTTCCGTGATCGTTAAGATCGATTCATATTTGCAGCCGTATGTCCATTCAGCCGGCAGAATTACGAAATAATTACGCCACAATTTGAGCTTAAACACTATTAGTGGCGTGAAGATTTTGTCATTTTTCTGGCTGAACGAACATACGGCTGCAAGTGAATCGACCCTCATGTGACTGGGGGCCCATTCCTTTACCGGATTAGAGGGTTAATTTTAGTCAGACTAAACGGTTTAAAAATTACGCTTAAAAATGCCATTCCAAAAGCTTCGGATTAAACGGACTTAACTGTTAACGCGCTGCTTTTTTATCGAACTAAACGGACTCAACTATGCACGCTAATCTTAAGTGTGCATGTTAAATCCGTTTAGTTCAGTGGTAGTTTTGGAATGGGGTCAAACTAAATTTAAGCCGCTGACTTATTTTAACTCGTTAGTCCGTTTAACCCGATTTGCCATTTCTAATCCTCGGACTAAGATAAGTCCAATCCGTTTAATCCGGTAAAGAAATAGGCCCTGAGACTGGCTCACTGACACTATTTTTTCAGACTGTTCTGATAACATCGCAGAGTTTTGGGATATGCAAAATGAGGCCGGCATCGGCAAGCTGTGTGTTGGGACGGACGCCTTGCAGCAATACATTGCCGCACTCAGGACCATTCCACTTGAACCAGATCAAAACAGATGACCTTGCATCTTGAATTTACATGTCACGCTTGTCCCTCGCTTGTCCGTAATGCTGGCTTGTCCGTGTCTGGGAAGCCTGGCTCATAGGACTCGTCCTATCCCAGTCTTTGTCAGTTTGTCCTTAAGCAATTCTGAGGAAACTAAGTAACTACCCGCCCAAATGAGCCATATTTTTGCACGAAGAACGTCGGAGTCAAACCCAGTTCTTCTTAAAAACAGCAGCAGAAGTTATAGCATATGGATGCAGGCGATTCAAACGGCTTACAGCAACCGCTGCATAAAACATAAGGATACATACAACACTATGCATACATTTTGCTTTTACACTCCTTAAGCTCGATTCATACTTTCGTCCGTATGTCCTTTTAGCCGGTCAACTACTCACTACTCACTAGCAGCCTATTGCAGTGGATCAGCCAGCGCCTGTGACGTCATTATTTCGTCATGTTGTCGGTAGAACGGACATACGGCTGTAAGTATGAATCGAGCCTAATAAACCGGCCAGTCGGATTTTGGGATAAAACTTTTAAGCCAGATGAGCGAGAGAAATAATGCACTATTGTATATATTGAATGTAATGATTGTGTACATTGTTTCATAAATAAACGATGGCGGCTGTTCGATGGTTGAATAATTCTGTGATTTTGAAGTGGTATGGTATTCCCGCGCTTGGGAACGTACCTTACTTAGCATTAGTTTCGGCAAAGCTAGGTATACTCACAAATTTCAGAAATTGTAAACTGAGACTAAGGCCTGAGGCTGAGCTTAAGCCTAAACTGAGCTTACATAGTGGGAGAGCATAAACCTAGTCTGAGCATAGGTAAAATAAATAAAGCCTAAATCTAATTAGAGGTGGGCGCGGTAACAAAACGTCTGCGGTTAGTAGAGATCGGCCGCTAGCCCAAGTGTCAGCCCGGTAGAGTTCAGCCCGGGCCTGTAGCGGGCCCCGCTTATTTTTCAGAAATCGGCTCGGCCCGTAAAATTCCGGGTCCCGAGCCGTGCGCGGCCGGCCGGGCCTAGAAATCTGCAAGCCGAGCAGTCCGTCTCGAGCTTCAGCAACGGGTAACGAACGCGTGTAAGCGAAATCGAAATAGCACTTTTTGTGCTATAGCGCTATAAGCGCTATGAAATTTGCTATAATATGCGCTATTTGCGCTATATGCGCTATCGAAGGTGCTGTATGCGCTATTTGCGCTATAGCGGTTTTTGGGGGTGCTATATGCGCTATTTGCGCTATATGCGCTATCGAAGGTGCTATATGCGCTATTTGCGCTATAGCGCTTTTTGGGGGTGCTATATGCGCTATCGAAGGTGCTATATGCGCTATTTGCGCTATAGCGCTTTTTGGGAGTGCTATATGCGCTATTTGCGCTATAAGCGCTATCGACGGTGCTATATGTGCTATTTTTTTTATATGGATGAAACTTCTACAGAAAAATGGCCAGGGGAGATTTGAACTACCCATTGCTACATTGCTAGCTTAACGCTCTACCGGCTCTGAGCTACGCTGGCCTATTGGTGTTTGTGTTAATTTCCCTTAAAATAGTGATGCTGATCTTGGATAGCGCTTATAGCACCTGAGGGTGCTATTTGCGCTATTTAGGCGCTATTTTGTGCTATTGGCTAACTTATTGAAAAGTTTTGTACTTTTTAGCACGTATACGATCCCTCAATAAACAAATGTAAAGCTAATTTATTGACAATTTTTGGTTTTTTAGTAAGTATACCGTTCCTCAATAAATTAGAATAATTTTAAAATTATTTTTAAATTTTTGTTTGTGTTCTAGTCGACGATATAAAAAATTAGCGCATATAGCACAACGATAGCGCATAAAAGCGCTATAAGCGCTATTTTTTTGTAGGCTTAAAAATAGCGCTTATAGCATGTGAAGGTGCTATTTGTGCTATTTAGGCGCTATTTTGTGCTATTGGCTAATTTATTGACAATTTTTGTTTTTTTAGTAAGTATACGGTTCCTCAATAAATTAGAATAATTTTAAAATTATTTTTAAATTTTTGTTTGTGTTCTAGTCGACGATATAAAAAAATAGCGCATATAGCACAACGATAGCGCATAAAAGCGCTATAAACGCTATTTTTTTGTAGGCTTAAAAATATTTGTGCTATTTAGGCGCTATTTTGTGCTATTGGCTAATTTATTGACAATTTTTGTTTTTTTAGTAAGTATACGGTTCCTCAATAAATTAGAATAATTTTAAAATTATTTTTAAATTTTTGTTTGTGTTCTAGTCGACGATATAAAAAAATAGCGCATATAGCACAACGATAGCGCATAAAAGCGCTATAAGCGCTATTTGTTTGTAGGCTTAAAAATAGCGCTTATAGCATGTGAAGGTGCTATTTGTGCTATTTAGGCGCTATTTTGTGCTACTGGCTAATTTATATAATATATATAATCTTATACTTACTAAAAAGTACAAAAGTTTTCATTAAAATAGCCGATAGCACAAAATAGCGCCTAAATAGCGCAAATAGCACCCTCAGGTGCTATAAGCGCTATAATAATAATAATAATAATAAATTTATTTAAAGTCGTATCATACATGAGCATATGCTCGTTTACGTATAAACGACTAACAGTTATATTATTATTTCAAATTCTGGACAGTCTGTTTAAATAGCTTCAAGTTTGCACTCTGTTTAACATTTGTTGGTAAGAAATTCCACATCATTGTGCAAGTGGCGGTAAAAGACCGGCGTTGTGCGTTAGTTCTGCATTTGGGCATTAGAAGCCTATAATCTGTGAATTGCCTGTATCCACGGTGAGCCAAGGAAAATAACGATGCAATATTAGGTGGAGAGCCGTTACGAACTGCCGTATATACTAAAGTTAAGCATCGGTTTCGGCGGCGTTGATTCAGTGTTTCCAAATTCGCAGCTTTTTGTGGTGATACAAACCAAGGTGTTTGAAGGAGTTGGCGAAGAGCAATATTTTGGAAACGATCTAGTCTTGTCAATTCTTTAGCCGGGGCTCCAATAAGAAGAGACGAACAGTATTCAAGATGGCTTCGTATATATGTTTTGTATAGCATCACTAGCTGTTCTTTATTCAAGTGGCTTCGGATTCTACGCAGTTTAGCTAAGCTAGTAGCGGCTTTTTGGATCATTCCGGAAATCTGGTCAGTAACCTGTAGACAGGTTTGTAATTTCCAGCCGAGCAGTTTAATGACACATTTCGATGTCACGATTCTGTCGTCCAAAAGTAGTTCTACACTCCGGAATGTCCCATTTTCCAATACAAGAAACTGTGTTTTATCTACGTTTAATCGTAGTAAATTTAGCTTCATGTATAAATGAATACATTCAAAATCTTGTTTCAGTAAAACTCTAAGATTTTCAAGCACGCCGTGGCTTCTGGTGATTGTCGTATCATCGGCATATCTGTACGTTTGCAGTTGGGGGCATACCCATATCAAGTCTGCGAAATATAAGTTAAAGAGCAGTGGAGTTAAGAGGGACCCCTGTGGAACACCCTTAGTCACTAATAAATTTGATGACAGTGTATTTTTCACTTTGACACATTGATACCGATCAGACAGGTAACTTTGGAGTAGCTCTGTTGCACTGCGTGAAAAACCAAAAGCTTTTAGTTTGGCTATCAGTAAATCGTGAGGTATGGAGTCGTATGCTTTCGATAAGTCTAGGCTTAGAATGCCTGTCATCCTTTTATTGTCGAGGTTTTGGCGACAGTTTTCTATTAGGTCTAGTAATGCAGTTTCGCAACTACGACCCTTTCTAAAACCGTACATGTCGTTTGGGAGCAATGGTTGAAAATGACTATCCATTTGTTCCAAAATCAATCCTTCAAACACTTTGGCGAGTATAGGTAATACCGTAATAGGGCAATAGTTTCTTTTATTTGTCGGGTCTCTTGCCTTGAGCACTGGTGTAATATAACCCAGTTTGAAAACTTGTGGAATATCATTTATCAAGATGAAATGATTAAATAGATCTGTCAATGGTATGTAAATTGCCGAAGCTAATTGGCGTAATAATTTAGCACTAATTTTATCTAAACCTGTAGCTTTTGTTACGTTCAATTCTTTTAAAAACTTTAAGCATCGGGCATCACTTATGAAATTAAATGAAAATTCAGAAAAATTTTTATTCTTTATTGACTTGACGCTCGGATGATTCATTAAGCTTGCGTCAGATAATTTATGTATGAACAATAACTGCAATCTGCATTGCATATATATTGATTTTTACAAGTGCGCAGGCAGGGGCCTGTTGCTCAACTTTACAACTCATACAATTGTAACAATTGTAAGTGCAAAATCAGGTGATTCGTTACAAATTCGTTATATAAATTCATTACGAATCACCAGATTTTGTTACAATTGTTACAATTGTAAGACTTGTAAAGTTGAGCAACAGGCCCCAGTAGGCACTTATACTACACTCAGATGCACACACAATGCATTTTCTCACTTGCTGAAGTCTCTGCCGGACCCGCCCGCGGGCCCCGGGCCTGCTCCGGGTCGGGTCGCGGGCCCCGGGCCGATACCTAGGCCCGCTACGGCCCGCCGGGTCTGTAGCGGACCGCCGGCCCCGGCCCGGAAGCGCGCTAGTCGGCCGGGCCCGAGCCCGGCCTGGAAAATTTGCTAGTGGTAGAACTCTAGCCCGTGGCCGCACCAATTTTCACCGGGACCAGCATCGGCCCGTGGACCGCCACAACGGCGAACGGCCCCGGAGTTAAACACGCGACCAAAGTTTCGGGTCTTTTTCGTTATTTCCCCAGCAGTCCGGAATTTGGAATTTACATAGTCGATTTGAAAAAGTTTTACACCAATGGAATCCTCTTGACCTTAAGACTTCAAAAACGCAATTTTTCAAAAAAATTCAAATAATTTAAAAATTTAAGGTTTTTTTTATTTTCTGAGATGAGTAAAGTGTTCTATATATATTGGAATTTTTGGGTTTTGGATCGCTATAATTTTCAAAATATTCAAAAATTTAAAAACTCAAAATTTCTTAAAAATTTTAAAATTTTTTATACAGCAATTTTTTTGAAGTCCTTGGGTCAAGACGAGCCGTTGGCGCAAACATTATTCAAATCGGCTCAATAAATTCCAAATTCCGGACTGGTGGAGGAATAACGGAAAAGACAATTTCATATGTATATTCGTTAACTGCAAAGTTTTATCTAAATTGGAGCTTTTTGAGCCTCTAAAGGTATTTCTGCGACATTACGGTTGTTTTGATTTTTGATGCAAATCAAAATTAGTTTTGACTGCATCAAAACCATAGTTTGACTAAAAAATAGGTTCGAACTCTGTGTAAGTTGCACAGAGTCGCGCAAATTTCCAGTGCGCGACGCGCAAGGTCGCGCAAAGGCGCGCGCAATGAAGGATGCGCCCGTGCGCGCCGATATTTATTTTCATCTTCTATGTAGTTCCACTGCTCGGTTAAGGTGGCAGTCTGAATAACCGAATTTGGGCGATAAAATTTTTCAGTTCTATGTAGCTAATTACTAGTTGCAACTTTTCAAAAAGTCGTCTGTGTAGGCAAACCTTTCTAACAAAATTACCAAAATACGTTGACCAACATTGACAAAAATACATTATGTTTCAAACTAATTTTTCGTTAGCTACTTTTTGGCTTTTGAAACTTTTCTCAATGGATTTTAGTAGCCTACACATACGTGTTTTCCAAAAAATAGAGCTAATTTTTCTGTACTGAAATATATTGAGAAAAGTTTCAGAAGCCAAGTAGTAGCTGATGAAAAATTAGTTATTTAGTTAATAGTGTATTTTTGTCAATGTTGGTCAACGTATTTTGGTAATTTTGTTAGAAAGGTTTGCCCACACAAACGACTTTTAGAAAAGTTGCAGTTAGCAATTAGCTACTTAGAACTGTTTTAAAAAATATGAAAAGCCATATAGAATTTTTTGTACATCGTTTTAAAGATCGTTTCCCATTGAAAAATTAGTTGAAATTTCAAGTGGAACAAAATTTGACGTTATATATGTACATCAAATGAAAGCTAGTTTGATTTTGAACAACTTTTCTTCTTGAGTTAACCAATGAAAACTTGACTGAAAATTTTTATCGCCCAAAGTCGGTATACGGAGCGCCACCTTCAGGTGGTACTAACGAATGTGCAGTTTTTTTAAACTTTAAAAAATCAATTTGATTCAGAGGACATTTTTTCAAGAATAAAGTCAGCAAGGAATTAATTCATATACATATAATGACGAATGAAGTTAGCGGGAGCATGTGAAAAATTTTTCAGATCAAGCCAAGCCAATAAGCCAACCTACCTACAGAATTAGAGAATGGAAATTTAACAGTTACGGCCACTTTTCATAGCTCATACGCTATGAATAAACACAAAACTCAATATGAATAAACTTTTGCAAAATTTGTAGCCCCAAAATGAAAATTTTTGCACTTGCTTATATTTTTGCGTATATATAGAACTTGAAAGTTGCGTGTGAATAGACACTTTTTACTTTAAAAACCTATATTTCCAATTATACTAAAAAAATTAAAAAATCGTGCATTTTGGGTCTAGATAAGTTATTTTTAAGCATTTGTGCCATTTTTTGCAAGCTTTTGCCGTTTAAACTTTTCAAAAAGTGGCCAGATTTGAAAGTGCTTAAAAAGACCAAATTGGTCCAATTTTAACACTTTTAACATAAATCAACAATAGAGTTGTAAAATAAAAGTTCACGAAAAAGTAGTAAAAAAGTAGCGCTTTTGAACGGTATAAAGAATATGTTCTAAAACCAATTAATTACTGAATATTAGCTTGTTGAAAAACACCGCACATTCGTTAGTACCACCTTAAGGGGGGCTACCTGTATAAGTGGAAATTTTTAGGTTCTGCGATTCGCTTCAAATTTGCACACAGTGTAGCCTCAGGGAAGGCGCATCGCAAATGTTTTGTAGCCCAACCAGTTTTGCTCATAGGTTGCAAAAAAATTTTTTGCTTGGAAATTGTACGGTCACTGACAAACTAGTACAACACTATATGGTGTGAAATATTTACTGCCACACACTAGACTACCAAAATCTACCAATATTTTGAACCAGTCACTAATTGTAAGCCAGACACCGCACAATAGGGACATAAAAGTTCAAAAAATCTAGCCAGATATCAATTTGGCCCGCTTGTGAAGTACACATATGCTTTGACGCACATTTTTTGCCGTAAATAAGAAAAAAGAAAAAAGAAAAAATAAAGGTACTTAATTTTAAATAAGCGTCTAGATTTTTCACAATTTATCATTATTGCTGTGAGTACTTCACAGTATATGCACAGTTTCACAGTTCAAACACGTATTACTCCGCAACCGCTCAAGCGATTTGCACTAAATTTTGTCTGCATAAACTAGAGTTTATGTGCTTTCCACCAGCGTAAAGAATTTTAACAAAAATTTGATAATTGTGATGAAATTATCGAATGTGAATAGGTTTTCAAAACGTCATTTTTCCGAATTTGCGACTTCACTGCTAACTGTATGCTACATCAATTATGCTGAAACTTGGCGAAAATATTTGCTTCAACACAGATTTCTAGAAGATATGAAGAACAACGTGTCATCTTTAACTGAAAGTTTTACAGTCACGCAAAATCGACTGCTTTCGCGGCGCTACCCCCTTTCAAACTGTCTAGTCAACGTTTGATAAATACTACCAATTGGCTTCGTAATCCAGTACTAAGTTAACATGACATAGACATATAGGTGACAAGCACATCTTAGTAGTAAGCATGTATGTGTAGGCTAACCAACGGTAAAGCCTTGAAATATAACCTTTCATTGTGGAAATAATTATAAATCAAAAATACGTACAATCTTGAATCTATGCTGCAAGAACCAGCGTAAAGACATGTCGGCGGCACTGCGATGCTGACAGGAACAAGCTCTTCTGCTGAGTGAGAAGTGGTTACTTTGTGAGTTTAGAGTGTCAATATTCCACAGGAAATATAAAACGCGGCCATTATTTTTGGCTAAAAGATTTGCAAGTTCTTCGCGCTGCTCACATTTGCTGCTGAGTGGCTCAAAGTTTATTTTCAGACAAAAATGCTAAACTACACAGAAACACGTTTCAAACAAAATATTAAAGTATTAAAATAAAATTTAAAAAATTTAGGCAAAAGTCATCTACCTAGATGCACTCACAAAAATGTGGTCAGCGAGAATTGAACTACGACCCACAGATTCAGAGTGAAGAATGCTAACCACTAGACCACTAAGACCACTGTATTAAAGCAGTTAACACCTAATGTGCGTTTACGAACTTCCTAGCTTTGGGTGACAAAATACGAATGTCACAAATAGGAATATGAGTATCGACATCGGATAGAAGATATATATTGCTGATATGCACTGACATCGGAGTAGTGTTTGTGACCGGCCGCGAAAGCCGCCGACCGGCCGGAACGGCCAAACTTTGGATAAAACCAGTCCAGAGTGTCATTTCGGCATAAACTTAGCCTTGTTATGCCGGCCTAATTTTGTTAGTCGGTTGAATTTGGCTGGCTGGCCGGTGTTTTTAACCGGCCGGCCGGCCGGCCGATCTTGACCGGCCGGCCGGCCGGCCGATCTTGACCGGCCGGCCGGCTGATTTTAGCCGGCCGGCCGGCCGGAGCCGTCCGGCGACCATCAGGCCGGCCGAAAATTTCGGCCGGTCACAAACACTACATCGGAGAATCGAAACATCATTTAAAAATTAATTCTAATTTTATGGTTCACATACATAACATGCACGCTTGCATGACATCTTTAATCATCCATTATTGCTGCTGTAACATCTTGTTCATTACGTGTGATACGAGTCTACGTGGAACTTGAAAGTTTCAACAGCCCGGTTAGCTCAGTTGGTAGTGGTGCGTGCACTACAGAGCATCTGATTATCGATCAAAATGTCGGTGGTTCGATTCCACCCCTGAGCTGGATGATTTGCAATCTGCTATGTTCGAGATCATGCTAGTTCCGTCGAGTTGCATGATGTATGGCAGAACTGAGAGGCACCTGCCCTTCTAGTGTTAATTTACACTAGAAATTCGACCTACCCAGATTAACGTAGGACTCTCAGGTTCTGAATATAGTATATACGCGGCCTCGGTGGTTCGATTCCACCCCGAAGCTGGATGTTTTGCACTCTGCTATGTTCGATATCATGCTAGTTCCGTCGAGTTGCATGATGTATGGCAGAACTGTGAGGTACCTGCCCTTCTAGCGTTAATTTACACTAGAAATTCGACCTACCCAGATTAACGTAGGACTCTCAGATTCTGAATATAGTATATACGCGGCCCCTGAGGGGGCCGCGTAAAAAGAGGTTCTGAAGCATAAATGCCTCCCCAAAAATTATAATATTTTAGTGAATCTTAATGTGTAGTAAAGAGAAAAAATGCTTCTCAAAAATTATTCAAATTTTAAAGGGGACAAAAAACTTTTTAATGCACAGTATTGTATGCCCAAAAACTATATAATACTATTGGACATGAAAATGAATTAGCTAGCTAAGTGTTGGCTCAGTCTGCGTTCTTATTAAGGCCGATTCACACGCTGCGATTTTACTGCGCTTTTGGGGTTAAATGCAGTTGGGGGGGGGAAAATAGTGGACCTATTTTTTTTAGTAGAGCACCTTGGTGGAAGCATTTTTGCTTCAAGAACTCCTATTTCATTTTTTGGATTTTCTGAGATACGACCCCCCGAAATCTGAACCCTCAGTGAGGGACGTTTTCGCAATTTTTTTCCGAAGCTCTTGTTTTTTCCGTTCTAATCGTGTCTAAATGGTGTCAGATTATTGTTTACAATTTTTTAGAATCAAAACAAAGGCTCTTTCACCGGGTTCCTGCCAAAAAATTGGCCAAATTCGCCAGAAACGTCCAATTTTTGACCAAATTCAAACTTGGCCTTAATTTAGGCTTGGGCTTAGGCTTAGGCTTAGGGCTTAGGCTTAGTATGGGGCTTAGGCTTAGGCTTAGTATCAGGCTTAGGCTTAGGCTTAGGTTCAGGCTTAGGCTTAGGCTCAGGCTTAGGCAATAAAAAATCGAAATTTTCAGAAAAAATGCTGCCAGCTTAGCCTAGAGAATCCTGCCAACTAAGCCTAGACGATGCCTTAAAACATCATAACGCACTCAAAACTGTCCAAAAACAAAGATAATAGCCATTTTTGGCTTCGAACTTTGGCCTACGTTCACTTCCAAAAACACTGAAAATGCAATTTTCAAGGGGTCATAGCTCAGAAAATCCAAATTTGTGGATAGGGGTTCTATTACAAAAAATGCTTCCCTCAAGGTGCTCTACTCAAAAAAATAGGTCCACTATTTTTCCCCCCCCAACTGCACTTGATCCCGATTTTGCCGGCTTGCCGCAGGGTTTTTGTCGCTGCGGCAAAACGCAGCTTGCCGCACGCAAAACGCAATGTCTGAACAAACGCAGCGTTTTTAGTGCGGAATTCCTGCGTCTTGATTTTGCCGCAGCGTTTTAAACGCCAGAATGCAATTCGACGTGCGATTTCATTGCGTTTTGATGCTACATATGCTTCTGATGCTGTACGTTTGTGTTGGTTGAAACAATTTTCGCTTAGCACTTTGTCATTTTTTGAAACAGTGAAGACGCAGCAAGCTGACCTGCGAGACGCACTAAGGCCGCAAAGCTTGTTCAGACGGTGCGTTTCGCTTGCGACACCCTGCGGCTTGCGTTTTGCGTCCAAATCGCAGCGGCAAAAACGCACCGTGTGGATCGGCCTTTATTATTTTGACGTTAGCTTTATGGGATGACGGCAAAGCAAACGAGCAACGACAGTCAGACTCATACACGCCGTAAATTTCAAAATTCTAAAACTAAGCCTCAGCCCAAACTAAGATATACTAGGACTAACTCTAGGACTAAGCCTAAGCGGGCCTAAGCCAAAGCCTAAATCCAAACTTTGCCAATATTTGAGTATTTTTAAAAATGCACTTTCGTCACCACGTGTGGAGGCTCCACAGTGGAGCCTTGCTGGAAGGAGAGCAATTTCTAATTTTGTCATTTTTGTAATTTTCGGCGTTTTCGGGTCACCAGACACCAATCACCCACGGGACCCACCTTCACCATCACGGTGCATCTTCGCCGGGGGGGGGGGGGGGAAATTCGAACACATATTTTTTCAGCGTAAAAACACGTTTTTATAGGTTTTCGCATGCGCTGAGTTCATTTTTAGCAGTTTCCAAGCGAAAAAATGTTAATTTTCAGCTTTTCCAAAAAATTCAAATTTTGTCGAAGATCTTAATTTTTCGTCATATTGGGGCTAATTCTGGCAAAATAAGACTAGCTCGCTCATTATATCAGTCAGAAATTTTATGAGCATATATTAACACATCATAATATATTTTATTCAGCTTTATTTGGTACATATCTTGCTTATTCTGGCCAAAAAATGTTGATTTTTTCAATTATAAAATAGGCGAAATGAACTTACTGAAAACGAATTTAAAATTCAAACTTGTATACTTTTTTGCGCAGCAGATGTCTATTAAACATTTTTCCCCAAAAAAATATCACATTTAAGGCATAAATACGGCGTTACAATAAATTCTAATGTCTCAAATCCTAGTTCAAAACTTCCCTAACCCTAATGCTCACAGCCAAGCTCACGCTGACGGGCAAATTTCGGTTTTAAAGTTCAGCTTTATTCATTTTTCCACAGTAGCAAAAGTCCTTTTATTTGATGCAGCAAAACTAAGACTAATTTTTTGCTCACCCACAACGAAGTTTAATCGTGAGCACTAAGCCTCAGCTTAAGCACTAAGCCTAAGCCTGAGCTCTGAGTCTAAGCGCTAAGCCTAAGCACTAAGCCTAAGCCTAAACCTGAGGCCTAATTTGAAGGAAAAACCTCCTAAGAAGCATCAAAAATAAGTTTACCACACTAAAAAACCTCAACTAGCTTTATAATTTAAAAAATTTCGTAGATATATATATATAGCCCGATTTTTGTACGGAACCTTACTTGTCTTGTAACGCTTCAATCACCCTGGTCCAGGTAGCTTCAGAAAAAGTTTTGTAACTTTTCAAAGCCTAACCCGATTTACGAAATTTTTTCAGCATTTTGTAGCTTAGAAGATGCTCTTTCAATGGTGGCAGCAGGTTTTTATTTCATGCAGTATTTTTGCCTAAATCCAATTTTGCGCAAAAATGTTCATGTTAAGTTTAATTTTTGGACAAAGTTTGATTTCCAGCTAAAGCTTACATCCTACAAACTTCTAACCTAGCCTATTCGAAAGAGCGTTCAATTTTGACCCCCCCTGGGTTTGGGGGGTATAGGGGGACACCGGATCATTAGGCGGAAAAATGCCGTTTTTCCGACTTATTCCACCCCTAAGGTTTTTAACACCAATAATTTCACTCTAGATTTTTATTAAAAGGAGCGACACATTTTCCCCCCCGCCCAAGATTGACCGTCCACCATCACCATGCACCAATTTTGTGAATTGATGCGTGATTCATATGCAGTGGCGTAGCCAGGGGGGGGGCGGGGGGCCAAAGCCCCCCCTCAGCGGTTTTGGCCCCCCCTCAGCGATTTGGGCCCCCCCTCTGATAAAAAAATTGGGTCGCGTAGCACCCCCCCCCGTCGAGACAAACTTCGAAAATTTTTCGGGCAAAAGGGCACTTTGGCCCCTCCCTCAACTCGATCCTGGCTACGCTACTGTAACTGTTCATATGAGTCTTGGTTAGGGGGCTTGAAATAAATAGGGATTCTTGAAGCAAAAATTCCTATCCCAAAAAGTACTATAGTTTAATTTTCGACCAAACCGACTACCGACAGATGATAATGTATTTAAGTTTTTAGGTGTTACTGATGGCTTCGGACGCTGGTGACAGAGTAGCCGTCAGCGAAGACCTTCTGGATGCCATTCTAGGCGAAATGCCCGATGAACAGTTAATCGATGCTGCCGGCAGTGCGCCAAGCCAACACAAAGGTCAAACTTACTTTGTATGTGTTACGAATCGACTGGAGCCAAAATTTTGGTGCATCTTCGGCGGGGGGGCGGGCGGGAAATTCAAACTCATATTTTTTCAGCGTACGTTTTACGCAACACGTTTTTATAGGTTTTCGCATGCGCTGAGTTCATTTTTAGCAGTTTCCTTTTTTAGCTTTTCCAAAAAATTCAAATTTTGTCGAAAATCTTATTTTTTTTGTCATATTGGGGCTAATTCTCGCAAAACAAGACCAGCTCGCTCATTATATCAGTCAGAAATTTTATGAGCATATATTAACACAATAAAATATTTTATTCAGCTTTATTTGCTTTGCTACATCTCTTGCTTATTCTGGCCAAAAAATGTTGATTTTTTTCAATTATAAAATAAGCGAAATGCAGTGGCTAAGGGGGGTGCTCAAACCGCAAAGGGGGGGCTGCAGCACACCCAGCCCCCCCCCCCCTAAATACGCCACTGGCGAAATGAACTTGCTTAAAATGAATTTAAAATTCAAACTTTTCTACTTTTTTGCGCAGCAGATGGCTATTAAACTTTTTTGCGCAGCAGGTGGCTATTCAATATTTTCCCCAAAAAATATCACATTTAACGCATAAATATGGCGTCCTAGTTCAAAACTTCCCTAATGCTCAGAGCCTCAGCATGCCTAATGCCTCAGCCTAAGCACTAAGCCTAAGCCTGAGCTCTGAGTCTAAGCGCTAAGCCTAAGCACTAAGCCTAAGCCTGAGGCCTAATTTGAAGGAAAAACCTGCTAAGATGCATCAAAAATAAGTTTACCACACTAAAAAACCTCAACTAGCTTCATAATGTAAAAAATTTCGCAGATATAGCCATACATGTACACGAGGTCTCGGTCTGGGGGGGGGGGGGCTTGTCCCGATATTTTGTCCCAAAAACGCGAAAATTTCCAATTTTTGCCTAAAAATTGGAAATTTTTTGCGAAATTCCGATATTTTTAGCAATTTTTTCGTTTGTTGGTCATTTTTGAAGCATTTTACGGCGATCTCATGCGATTTTGGGGTTTCAGAGAGGGGGGCTTGTCCCGACGGGTCAAATCTGAGGGGGGGGGCGTGTCCCGGAATTTCAAATCTGGGGGGGGGGGCTTGCCCCCCCCAGACCCCCTCCATGTACATCTGTGGATATAGCCTGATTTTTGTACGGAACCTTACTTGTGTTGTAACGCTTCAATCAGCCTGGTCCAGGTAGCTTCAGAAAAAATTTTGTAACTTTTCAAAGCCTAACCCGATTTACAAAATTTTTTCAGCAATTTGTAGCTTAGAAGTTGCTCTTTCAATGGTGGCAGCAGGTTTTTATTTCATTGAGTATTCTTGCCTAAATCCAATTTTGCGCAAAAATTTTCATGTAAAGTTTAATTTTTGGACAAAGTTTGATTTCCAGCTAAAGCTCACATCCTACATTCCAGTAGAGCACGTCAAGGGAAGCATTTTTTGTAATAGAACCCCTATCCACGAATTTGTAGTTTCTGAGCTATGAGCCCTTCAAAATTATATATATATATATATATATATATATATATATATATATATATATATATATATATAGAGAGAGAGAGAGAGAGAGAGAGAATAAGAATTTACTGCAGTCAGACAGGTTAGACTAAACGCATAATTATCAAAAAAATACAAAACAGTTAAGAAATAAGTAATCAAAGTAGCTGACACAGTGGGTTAGAGCTGGGCCGAATTCGGCTGCAGTGCTCTACCCCTTATAAAGTCGTTGAATTTGAAATGTTTCAAACGAGCTTTAAAACAAGATACGTTAGTCGAATCAACAATTTCATTTGGGAGACTGTTCCAAATTTCAACGGTGCGAACCGAGAATAAGAATTTACGAATATTCAAGTTTGGTCGCGTTTGATACAATTTCCAGCGATGACTTCTCGTACAGTGTGTAGCTGAATATGAAAAAATCTTTAAAGTTAAGATCAACAAAGCCATGAATTATCTTGTATACCATAATCATATCTCGTGCGATTCTTCTACTTTCTGTAAACGGCGGGCTAATCCCGCTTGTCTTATTATTGTTTTACGTACGTATTACACTCACTCACACACGCACACACACAAGCGCACATTCATACAGCTGGCGGCCAGCTAGACTGTCTGGAATTGGCTGGCAAGCTGAGTTATAGTTTGTTGACGGTAAAGGGGGGACCATTACAGCAAAATTACAACATGAACAATAACACTCCTATTTAGTTAACCCTTTGACGCCCAGAGGTTATCTCTCTAGGCAGCCAAACTTTCACACCTTCTAGTTTTTTGGCTATTGCTCGAGCTACGTGCGTCGTAGAGAGCTCGCAGAACCACCATTCAATAGAGAATTTAATGGTGAACAAAACATAGTTAATCTATTAAGGGTCTAACACGCACCGCTTTTTAGTTATAAGCGCTCAAAGTTGAAAGTTTGTGCAAATTTTGCGCCATCGCTCAGGCATAATATGTACCTCACCCTAGAGTTTTAACACAGCAACCGTGCGCCTATCATAGTTGCCTGCTAAAAATAATGTACAATATCCGCTGTATCTGATGCAAAAAACGTTGACTGCCAGAGTTGCGAGTACATATCATAATGAGGCTAAAAAGAAAATACTACTTTTGCGATGAAAAAAGTCAAATTTTCACGCTGCTTAATCAAGCATAGGTTTTGTTGTGTGGCAGCCAGACTAAAATTGGGCCACTAAATGCAAAGATGTGCTATTTCTGAAAAAACAATTCGAAGATCAGTTGAGTAGAATAAGCTAGTCAAGCTTTATAGCCTCCGATTGGGCATCCACCACGTGGGGTACCTGAGGTTCACAGTGCGCATCAAAGGGTTATAGGAAATACTGATAAGTAAAATTTTGGGTCCAAAAGCTCAACAATAAGCAATTTGAAGCAGAATTTACTAAAAAAGTTGAACTATACCGAAATTGCTGCCATATTGGCGATTCACTTTACACTGGTTAACCCTTTGACGCCCAGAGGTTATCTCTCTAGGCAGCCAAACTTTGACACCTTCTAGTTTTTTGGCCATTGCTCGAGCTACGTGCGTCGTAGAGAGCTCGCAAAACCACCATTCAATAGAGAATTTAATGGTGAACAAAACATAGTTAATCTATTAAGGGTCTAACACGCACCGTTTTTTAGTTATAAGCGCTCAAAGTTGAAAGTTTGTGCAAATTTTGCGCCATCGCTCAGGCATAACATGTACCTCACCCTAGAGTATTAACACAGCAACCGTGCGCCTATCATAGTTGACTGCTAAAAATAAACTACAATATCCGCTGTATCTGATGCACAAAACGTTGACTGCCAGAGTTGCGATTGCATGTCATAATGAGGCTAAAAAGAAAATACTACTTTTACGATGAAAAAAGTCAATTTTTCATGCTGCTTAATCAAGCATAGGTTTTGTTGTGTGGCAGCCAGACTAAAATTGGGCCACTAAATGCAAAGATGTGCTATTTCTGAAAAAACAATTCGAAGATCAGTTGAGTAGAATAAGCTAGTCAAGCTTTATAGCCTCCGATTCGGCATCCACCACGTGGGGTACCTGAGGTTCACAGTGCGCATCAAAGGGTTAAAACCACACAACACGCAAACCGCAATTGATATATTTTAACTAATTACATTTTGAGTCTAAAAGACAGAGTAATTCTTGTTGAATTACTAAAGGCCCCTGTAGCCAGAAAACTTACCGAATTAATGCACTAAGAATGTATTGAAATTGGCCAATTAAAAGGTCACGATTTACGTAGAACGCTGACTCGGATTGCATTGCATGCTGACAGGCAACGCCTATAAAAGGGCTTGCAAGTTTAGGAAAAATCAGTCTGCTTTTGAGAGCTGCTGTAAGCAGCTAAGAGACTGTCGAGGCTGAACGCCTAGTGAGAGCTGCAAGCTCTGTTTGAGGCTATTGTGCCTAGCTCTAAGTGCACGCGCACTGGTTGCTTGTTGAGTGCTGTAAGCACTACCCTGACTGAGCGCTGAAAGCGCTAAGAGTACTGTACGTACTGTTGGTGTGGAACAGTAGTGGACCGTGTAAGCTGCACAGTAGGTGCTGCTATTTTGGAGACGTGCTTAGCTTCCATAGGACCCAACCCTTAAGCAACTAGGGAACGGCAGTAGTGACCATACCAGTAGCTGTTCTAGGATCAGGTGCCCCTTCTTTCGTATATCTAGTGTGCCGTATGTTATGCAGTATTTTATGCTCAGTAAACCGCATAATTTAAGCTAACGGTGTTTGTTGTCTTATTCCTGCTTAGGATTAGGTTGATCGTAGAGTTACAAGTAGTCAGCGCCGTAGGCTCACTAAGTAGCTTCTTAGCCTACCCTAGAACCTGCGCAACCGGGGGCAAGCATACAAACCCCCCGGTTACATTTCTAATCTCTAATAAACATCAATAATAGCAAGCACTCTGTTGCAGATATTGTTCCTGACGTTCCGCCACTTCACAGCCTCACCGCTGCACAGTTGAACAGTATGTTAAATGTAGAGAATTGATACATTCATACTACATGTAGATGTAACGGGGTCAAAATTTTGGCCTTTGGGGGCCTCTTCGGCCAGATTTTGGGACCCTCACCTCTCCCCCATGATAGGTCGAAAATACCGTAAGTTTTGCCACATTATTGAAAAAAGTTCAGTTTTTACTCACATATAACTCACATCGAGGGGACGGGGGGGGAGGGTCCCCAAAATTTGTTCAAAATTTTTTAAAAATGACACTTTTTTGCGAAGTTTTTGCAAAATTTTGCTAAATTTAGAGTATTTTTGGTCGATCAGGGGGGAGGGTCCCCAAAATTTGGCCGGGGAGGCCCCCCCCCCAAAAAAAAAAATTTTGACCCCGTTACATGTATGTGATGTCAGACTTTATATAATATACAAACTGTTGTTGTTTAGACTTTATATTATATACAAACTTTTTTGTTATCGATACTGCTAATTTTAGGTGGGGTTTAAAGTCTAACTATGGTTGAGAAAAATATGGCGGATTTGAACGTTCGATTGATAGGAAAACAGTTAGACAGGCGTGTGTAACAGACCTACTGGCTACGAGTGGTGGCGGTTAATGTATTTTAGCTGAACTTGAAAAACTGGAGGCGCGATGTGCGCAGCTGCGTCAGGAGTTAGATCGAAGAAAAAGGCCAGCTGCGCCAATGGCAGTGCGGGAGTCGGAAATTGATTGGACGAAGGACACGGCACGGACAAGCCTGGGGAGGGACAGCAAGGCCAGCGAAGTGCACGCGGGGGACACGGACAGCGAAGAGGAAGGGTGGCTCAGGGGGGATCCGCTCATGGAGGAAAATGCTAGGTAAGAGTCAGGAGCGGTCACAGGGGGGGCGGCCGGCGGGAAATTTTTTTCTGACTGAAATTTTACACAAGGGTCCCCCCTTTGGTTTTTATGGTCCGGCCGGAAAAATTTTCTGATACGTTTCCAATATTGACTAAATTTGGCCTAAAAATAAAAAATTTCCTCAATTTTTTCTGGCGGCTACCGCTCCCAGACTCCTGCGACTCTGTGGCTTACTATTTCTTGTTCTTATCTTTCATCAAAGACTATGTATGTCTACACTAGTATATACATTTTGCTGCATTTAGTTGTGTAATACACTGTCTGTCAGACAGTGTCTGATGTGATGTTCCCACCTTGTGTTTTATTTTCCTGTCGTCAAACATTTCTGATACGTCTCCAGTTGACCAAATTCGGCTTAAAAATTGAAAAAATTTTCATTTGTTCCCAGGTACGCCACTGGCTTTTACTACAAACAGACTCAACTCATTGCCCTTGAAATGGCTGCGGGTATAACAAGATAGCGTAAAGCTGAAAAACGCTATCATAAAGTGAAAAAAATTTCTTCAGACCTCCGCCCCCCCCCCCGAAATCGAAGTCTGGGACCGCCAGTGGTAAGATACTAGGGGGGGGGTGTAGACAAAACAAACAATACTTACATTATCATTATTATTATTAGTAGGATAATTAATGTTGAAGCAATTCTGTTACGATAAACATTGTTTAGCTGGAGTGCTGCACCTATATATGTACACTTCCTTCCTACGTTTTCATAATAGACATAAACAAGAAACACAAAGCAATAAATTAGCAGGGGTCTGGGAGCGGCAGCACGCACAAGAAACTGAGGAATTTTGGGTCGACTATGGTCCTCAGACCTGGGATATTGTTCTGTAAAATTTTATGGGGGGGCGCACTAAATTCACGATAAAACACTATTTTTACACAAAAAATTATTATACGTTAAATGTTACGTTTTCATACGTTATTATAGCTACACTAATATATACGAAATTTAGCAAAAAAGGACCCAAAAACCCGACTAACACAACATCATTATGTATATTACAGCTAAAAAGTCGCTAAAATGTCCTTTCGGAAAAAATTTTGGGCTATGGGCTCATACATGTATATGTATGGCGGGCCCACTTCTCCTTCCCCCAAGACCGAATTTTTTTTTTGGGGGGGTTTCCCCACAACCTGGGTTTTTTTTTCGCTGGCAAATTTTCGCAATTTTGCGAAAAGCTTTAAATTTTTTTCGCAAAATCAAATTTTTTTTCGCAGACTTACTTTTGTTACTTAACACAGTAGACTTTACATTTAAATGTTAATAAAACATTATTCCGCCTACAATATACAGGATTAAGACTGACATAGTTTTCACCATTTTTGGCCAAAAAGCAACGATTTCGACATTTTTATTAAAATTTATGGAGCCGTCCTGAGAACTTTGTGTAATTTTTCACAATTTCCACAATCGATGCTCAGCCGTAAAGAAATTTCATTCGACCCGGCGACGGCCAAGGACCAAGTTAGGCCTGAAAATGCTAACATTTTGAATTGTTACTTAATTATGTCACCTCCGACTCCTGTCTATTAGTGTTACATGCAGTCGGTGTGATAAGACATGGAAGGAAAAGTGTCCCATTTACAGTCAGTTTCAGTAGAAACATCAAGTCACAAAGTGCCACGAGTCCGGGCTTGGGGAATCAAAAGACAGAGAAATTTTCAATTTTTAGGGCAAATTTGGTCAATTGGGGACGTATCGGAAATGTTTTCCGACTAAACCACAAAAATCAGCGCATAGACCTTACGAGATCACCTCCACTGCGTCGAAATTTTTTCGCAATTTTGCGAAAAGGTTTGAAAACTTTTCGCAATCAGCAATTTTTTTTCGCAATTGTGAACGTTTTTGCGAAAAAAAACCCAGCCCACAACACATGTATGCTGCACTTCCTTTTTGTTTCTTTTTCTGCATTGCAGACCTTTATCGGAGGAGGGCCGTGCAATAAAACGACGTCTGGCCAGCCATTCCAGCAACCACCAAATCACCGAGCTGAGATGCAAGGCTAGAAGTCAGAAGTTAATCAAGTCTCATATCTATTGTTCTATAGGGCATTCCGTCATAGCCAAAATGTGCATTAATTGTTAGGAAAAAACTTGTAGCTTTATAGCGAAAAACAGGCTGAAAGGTATTAGAGCTGTTTTGTCAATTTTCAATGGTCTTTGAAGTTGAACGGATGATGGGTTTTTATTAGGCTGAAACAGATCTCACGCCATATTTTGTACATTAATTCTGTAGTAGCTTCAACGTTAGTGTGCGAACTTCAACTGTGAGAATGGTGTCTACTGTCTGGTATTTTGTTTATGTCACCCACTGCTTTTTAGTGAATAATATTATCGTCACGCCAGATCTCCATTCACTTAAGCATGAGCATTTGTTTGCATGCAAAAACTAAGATCATTTACTGTGGAAACGTAAAAACTGTGCGCCTGATTTTCGTGACAGGATCCATAAATTGGGTGAAGTGCGTGAACTCACAAAGCCTCACAATGACGCTGCCTTTTGTGCGGGACATGTACAATCATTCATAAATCGAGGAGCGGGGGGGGGGGAGGGAAGGGTCCCCAAAATTTGGGCAAAAGTTGGAAAAAACGGCCCTTTTTTGCGAAATTTTTACTTTTGCAAATTTTAGGGTATTTTTGATCGATCAGGGGGGAGGGTCCCCAAAATGTGGCCTGAGAGGCCCACCCCAAAAAAATTTTGACCCCGTTACATGTATGTGTACAATGATAGATGGATATTGGCTAGTGGTTTGTGACATATTGCAGAAGTGGCAGCTGCCTTGCAAGTCCCGGTAATGTCGTCCCGCGCCGCCGCCCAGACCTTCCCGCTGTCCGGATCCTGTCGCCTTTATCATCCCAATTTCCCCGTTCGATTATTGTTAGCTGCGTTTAGTCAAGTTTCATAATTATTGGTTTAGAATTTGGCTGCTAGGAGAGCTACTTAATTTAGTCGTTGAGAACGGTACGAAAGTCTGAGCAGAAATTGTTCAACTTTGAAACAAAATAGTGGGCGTGATGCTTTTAGCGTGCTGCTTTTTAGTAAATAATCGCGTATGGCTTGGGCAGAACGCACTTGAGCAGCTAGGCTAGCCAAAATTCATTTATGATTATTTTGAAAAACGTGTAAGCCTGGGCCCTATTTTTTTCGATTAAAGGGTTATTATATATAATCGGACTAAACAGTTTAAAAATTCACGTTAATGTGAAATGCGATTGTTTGTTTTTGTGTTTTGTTTCTTGTGGGCATGTTAAAGCCGTTTAGTCCAGTGGCAGTTTTGGAATTGTTTCAGACTAAAATTAAGCCGCTGACTTATTTTAACTCGTTTAGTCCGTTTAGCCCGATTTGCCATTCTAAAATCTCGGACTCAAATAAGTCTAGTCCGTTTAATCCGGTAAAGGAATTGTGAATGGCAGCGGATTTGTGTTGCAGGACTCCCAAAATGCCTTCCAGTGCTTTCTCACAACTGATCGGTGAACGTGAGCAGATCCACCTGAGTCGCCTCTGTAGTCATAATCGACCCCCGCCCACGTCTGATTTCGTCACAATGGCGGTCCTGGTTGAAAAGTATCCGCCCAAAACCTCGGCAAAGGTCATTCAGCATGATTCTTGCTGCAAAATTAGCAATTTCCAAACGTAGCAGTAGTTTTTGGCTCTGTTTGAAAGATTAATCCAAGAAACGAAATCCTTTTTAGCTTCGGGTTCGTATAATTTGTAACAGCACCAAGTTTTTGGGTTCCAACCCGTCCCCCCCTTGGTGGGACCCCCCTCCCGCCCTTGGGGTCGAATTTGGGGGGTCTTCTCTCCAATCTCATTCTACATTCGGGTCTGATGGGGCTGGAATGGCAGCAGTGAATTTGGTATCGACCAAACAGAACTATCTCTCAATCGGTGTCTGACGTAGCAGCTGGGGAAAGCTGGGGTGTGATGTGAGGTAGGCAAATAATCGGACAGGGTTGAGAGTACTTGCTGACCTCGAGCTTTATTTTCTAATGGTTCTCGTGGGGTGCCAGGACAAATTTGACAGGGGGTGCATAAGTTAGCCTATTGTGTAATTATTGTACTTTCAGGGCAGCCAATACTCCGTCTGGCGTATCTCCGACCTGGTTGACTGCAGTCTAATGATCCGGCTATTGCTCTTTGCCGAGGCACACCGAGAGCACTGGAAACTGGCCAAGGGCAGTGTGGTGGCTCTGCTTGCTCCTGATAGACTGGAGGACAAGGGGGGAGAGCACGGTGGCTCAGTGGCTCTGAAGGTGGCCGAGGCTCAACGGGTCCTGCCGCTCGGCACCAGCCGGGATCTGGGCTTTTGTCGAGCTACCAAGAAAGACGGGAAACCCTGTGGGGCCTTGATTAACAGGTGTGCATTGCGAAATTCAGAGGATTTCATAGTAAGGGGGAGGGGTTACTTAGGTCGAACGTCACGGTTCTCCAATTTCGCCTATGCTCGCATAGTTTACTCACCCAAGGCACCTACCTCTAAATATTAGCTTGAAGGTGCACTTTTGGTTTCGTCAGTGTATTTACATAGGCAAGTGTGCAAAAAAGTAGATACTTTTCTCTGGTTGGACAAGTCTGGCACAGACTAGATACGACCAATCAGACTGAAACTTGGCCTAGAACTAGCCCACATGCATGCGCAAAGTTGTATGATCCGGATTCTTAGTTTCAGATTAGAGAAAAGGGGAAATCCTGGGAAAACGGGAAAAATGGCCGTTTTTAAGACTCGTCAAATTTTCCAGGTCCTAAAAAACTGCCTCTTCACAATTTGGCTTGGATTGCGTGTCAGAGGATTTTGGGCATCTTGTTGTGTTGCTTGAGACCCTAGCACCCTAGCGGCTTATTTCAGAGCATACATGTATGAGAAGGGGGGATGGAGGGGACTCCCCCAAATCGAGAAGCCGGCGGGAGGGTCCTCAAAATTTGGGCAAAATTTAGAAAGAATGGCTCTTTTTGCGTAATTTTTACAAACGTTGCAAAATTTAAGGTTTTTAGTCGATCAGGGGGGGAGGGTTCCCAAAATTTGGCCGGAGAGGCCCCCCCAAATTTTGACCCCGTTACATGTATGTTTCAGAGACTGTTCGGATGTTTGTGACTGGCATTTGAAGTCGGCCGCCCGCCAGGCCAAGGCCAAGCCCCGGGCCAGGGGGGAATTCCAGTGCCCCAGCAACCCGGCCCCCCTCTCCGCTCGCCCCACTGCCCCACCCACTAAATCCGCCAAGTAAGCATAATAAGCACTGAGGGTCAATTCCTAAAATGGATTAAACGGATTAGATTAAACTTTGTTTGTCTGATAACTTAGCTCGAACTTCAAGTATACATAAAAAATTTTGTGCACAAGCGGGTGGTGCTACAAATAATTGCTATCGCCTGGCATATTTTAAGGCAAAATTTTATGGAGGGGGCGTCGACCAAAATGGGAGGGGCGCACCAATTTCACGATAAAACACTATTTTTACAGGAAAAAATTGTTATTATACGCTAAATGTTACGTTTTCATACGTTATTATAGCTACGCTAATACTAAATTTAGCCAAAAAGGACATCGCTACAGCTAAAAATTCGCTAAAACGTCCTTTCGTAAAAAATTTTGGGCTATGGGGGGGGGAGGGCACCCCATCTGAAATGGGGGGTGGCGCGAACCAAGTTGGATAGTTCCAATTTTGCTCACGGGACAACGGACACAGGGTACACGCACAAAACACCTTTTTTTCGTTTTTCCGGTTCATACTTTTTAGGGCAATATATTCCTACTATTACTACGTTATTCCTACTTTAAAGCCGTATATATGTCCGTTCTTCCGACTGAAAATTGCTGGTTAGTTCACATAAACAGAATCACAAAATCGAACAGTCTTTCTGCGGAACTACTTCGCCGGACATTGGTGCCTGCCTATGTCTCAGTTTCGGTGCAAAAGTATGAATCGACCGAAAAACCCGGTTCATACTTGTCCTTAGGAACACAGGGACAGGGACAAGGACAAATTTCGGTCAGCTGCTGTGAAAATAGGACTGAGGCGGTTCGGTTAATTTTTTGTACACGGTCTGGAAGTCACCTTGACTATCTTCATGCAAAAAATTGGCTTATTTGGCGAAGTAGATTTCTTGTAACTGCATAAGGACAAAACAATGGGGGCAAGGACAAATATGAACCGGGCTAAAAAATAAAACGGTCAGCGGCCACCTACACTATTGAGCTGACTTTGAGTGGGCCGACTGCCTTGTTTCAGGAAGGGCAAACTGGGTGACATTGATGCGGGGCGAGCCAATCAGGTTGTGGCACAACGCAGACGGATCGAATCCGACCAATCACAACGCAGCGCCGCCAACAGTGCTCAGGAAATGAAATTGCTGTTAGCTCCTTTTGTGTCTCTTTCTCGGAATTTATTTCGATTGACAGTATTAGCTAATATATAATTTTTTTCAAAACGGCCGTTGACTTTGATGAACACAGCTTGATGCTATGAATCATCCCTCTTTGTCATTGGTGTTGGCTGATCTCCTTTGGAGGTGGGGGCTGTGTAGGGATGGAAGTGTGAGATGGAAACCGAGACTTTGGGTCCGTTTATGCCATTTTTTACCTATTGATTTGATGACTTAGTAGTACTTTCACAGATTTTTGTTGTTGATTTTTACTTCTCATAGTAATTGGCATTTACAGTTAACTGTGTGAATTGTGAAGCTACCAATCGGCATAAAAAAAGTTGACCAGCCAAACACTAAAGAATGAAGTATAATAATAATCACACAGACAGACTTAAAAGATGTGAAAGTATAAAGTAAGAAATCTGATCACAAACGTACATTTTGTGTGTGTACTGTGTTTACTGATAAACTAAACAACCAGGTAAGTTGTTTTCGAGAAAAATTGCCAGAATCTCCCTGTTTGGTGTGAAATTTTGGTAAAATGAAAACTTCCAAAAAAAATTCTGCAAAAAAATAAACCGACGGGGGCACCTCAGAAAAATTTTTCACAGATATGAAAAACCTTGACCGGGTACAAACCCGAGACTTTTCGACTACCGAGACTGGGCTAGTGTCGAGGCCGGTTCACACGAGGCAAGTTTCAGGTGATTTTCAAGCAACCAACCACCAGACAACGCCCATGCAAGGCGCGTTGCTGAAAATCGCCTCGTGTAAATATGCAGGCAATGTCCAGGCAACCAACATTTTTCAGTCGCAACGTGCGCGACTTTTTCAGGCAACGTGCAGGCAACAGCCAATCGTTTTAGCAATAAAACAAGCGCCAGTTTGAAATTTACGCGGGCTCAAAATATGTAACTGGCTGTTGCCTGCAGGTTGCCTGGTGATTGGTTGCTAGAAAATTGCCTCGTGTGAACGGATTTTTGCAAGCAACTTCTAAGCAACGCTCGTTGCTTGCAGATTGCTTGAAAATAGCATTGTCTGCACCTTGCCCCATGTGACCGGTCTTCGGATTTTCACCAAGACCGAGACTTCCATCCCTAGGGCTGTGTCGTTGACTCATTTGATCCATTAACTTGTGTTTTCTGTTTTTTTTTGTTTCAGACAGTCCATGTTGTCGACTAGCGCCAGTCCCACGGCTGCCGTTCTCTCCAAGCAGATCTCACAGGAGCCCAAAGGAACCAGTAAGGCTCGTAGGTACTTGGTATAATATTTATATCATATTTTAATTTTTTCAGAGTATCAAATATCAAAAATATATTTAAATTCAAAGATTGTATTTATATCATATTTAAATTTTTTACAAGTATCAGATTTATATATTGTATTCAAATTATTTAGTATCATATTTATTTCATATTTAATTTTTTTTAAAGTATCAAATATCAAAAATGTTTTATTTAAATTCCAAGTATATATCATATTTATATCATATTTAAATTATTTTGCGGTATCAAAACAACAGTACTCCTGGCTCATTTTTAGGCAAAATTTTATGCGGGGGGGGGGCAGCCCCCCCATGGATGGGGGAGGGCGCACCAAATTCACGATTAAACACTATTTTTACACGAAAAGTTGGTTATATGTTACGATTTCATCCGTTATTACAGCTACACTAATACTAAATTTAGCAAAAAAGGACCAAAAAACCTGACGAACACGACATCGCTACAGCTAAATCTGAAATGGGGGGGCTCAAAATGGGGGGGGGGGGCGACCAAAATGGGGGGGCTCCGGACCAAATGAGGGGGGGGGGGGGCCCCCCCCCCCCCCCCCCCCCCACTAAAAATATGCCAGGTACTCGATACACCCGCCTGTGGCCCTGGCCCTATGTCCGTTCAGCCGGCTAATTTTATCTACGAAACAATCATATTTCATAATAATCATCCGTGATTCGTCTGTGAGCAGTTGCTAGAAGCATGCTTGACCAAATTATAATAAGTCATTGCAGTATAAAGTCACTTTATTAATTTTACGCAATAAAATTTTGGTTGAGTACAGTTTGTTTGCAATGGCAACACGATTTAACAATTTTTTAAACTTTTGATGATCCAATTTCTCTGTTATTGTTCATTATTCTGGTTTTATTCACGATCAGTATGTACCAGGCTTAGGTTGCAAGGTGCAAGAACTGTCAGTCTAGGTCAGACTTAGTAATATAGTCTGTGACAGTGGAAATTGTTAGCTAGTTTTAAAAGCTTTTTTATTAGCTTTCCGTTTCTTTTCGTTGTTAGTATGTGAATACGGGCCCTTGTTGCAGACCCTACGGACCCCTCTGAACCTGCAGCAGCTGTTTCGGCCCGAGATCTGCTGAGACGACACTCCCAGGCTGCCCCAAGCCCCCTCCTTGGTCGAGGCATGAACCGTAACCCCCTGCCCCCTCGCCCTGCCGAGCGTGCTATGCTCAAGGCTAAGGTAGCACAGTAGTAATGTGCGCCACTCAAATTTAGGTTGCTTGATTTCAACAAAATTATTGAAGTACATTCAGTTGCCAGACCCCTGACACTGAATTTGTATGTCGAGCGCACAGTAGTGAAATGCATGTTTAATTAACTGTATGTCTGAGATTTCGCCATAACTATGCACGTCGTGGGCACAATTTTTATTTGGTTCAGACCAATAATTTCTAGTTGTAACCCTCAGTTTCACTTCACCTCGTGCAATATAATTGAAAAGTTGACTGAAAAAATTCGAAAAGCTCTGTGAAGTTTCACAGTTTAAAAGGTGTTTTCTGAATTTTGCAGCGCAGAGCAGTTGAGAAGTTGGCCAAAAGCGGGACCCCCTTGACCAAGCTGGACCCCAACGACCCCACCAAGATCACACGTCCTCCCGGTGCCTCCCGGCTCCCGTCCGTTCCGGATCCGGTTCCGGTCCCTCTCGCGGGACCCCGTCTCGGTGCCATCGATCTAGACAGCGCAGCAGTGCAGGAAGCCTTGAGCTCTCAGTCGGCCAATCAGCAGCTGTTATTGGAGGCTCGTGGATTGACCTTTCATTGGCATAATATTTATGGATTAGTTGGCATAAAGGGATTATTAGAGTCAAGAGTGTCTGCTTTGTTGGGCACCTTAGTTACTGAGTTGCCGACCCTCAGCGTAATAACGGGTGCAACCCGTTGTATGTCTGACAAAAAATAGTTGCTCCACTTGAGAAAACGAAACATGTGTTTTCGTTACGAAAAGAATAGATTTTGACTATCAAGAGTACAGCAAGTAGTCGCAGAAGTCATGCCATTAAAATAAGTGGCGCAACTAATTTTTGTCAGACTTTAGTTTACTTGTTTTCTTTTTAATTATTATTTTTTCTCGTTAGCAAATTTCGGCGGTCTTGTTTCTCGGGTGTCTTGAGGGATCGGTCCCAAACTTTGGTGTTCTCCCACGAGTACTTTTACCAAGAGTACATAATAGTGTCTCACTCTTTATAGAAGAAGAGTGAGACACTCTCCTTTCTGCCTGTGTTATAGCGCAGGCAGATGCGCTCGTCATTTCCAGCCCACATGTTGCCGTTTTATGCAACATGTGGGTAGCCAATCAGAAGCGACCTTTGCTTCTGATTGGCTGGACGCCTGTGCACGTCCTCCAATCAGCACGCAGGCGGCCCCACGTGCTATTGCCTGAAAATTGTCAAAAACAGATTTAACTTACCAGTTAACATTATATTCAGCACATACTAGCAATAATTCCTGAAAACGGTGATAAAAATGTAGGCAAAATACAATTCGGAACAAAAAAAAACAAAAAACCCCCCAACCCGACCGATCCTGGCAAAATTTAACAATGAAATGGCTGTAATGGCGGCCAGTGTGCTGATTGGAGCACGTGAGGCCGCCTGCGTGCTGATTGGAGCACGTGCACATGCGTCCAGCCAATCAGAAGCGAAGGTCGCTTCTGATTGGCTAACCACATGTTGCATAAAACGGCAACATGTGGGCTGGAAATGACGAGCGCATCTGCCTGCGCTATAACACAGGCAGAAAGGAGAGTGTCTCACTCTTCTTTTATAAAGAGTGAGACACTATTATGTACTCTTGCTTTTACCCATCACCTTTTGGTGATCCCCTGATCCGAAGGGAGGAGGGGCAAGTCACGTGACACCAAGAATTTGAAAGTTAAGTTCCCAAGGGACCCTTGTGAATGTAAACAATTTTTTGGTCCTGGATTTTTCTAGAAATTTTGTAGGGGCAGGGTTTTTTTTTCCAAATCGGCACTGTGTAAATGGTGTGTAAATTAAAATTTGCTGTGTAAATTAAGGGTCTGTTGTGTAAATTTTTAAAAGTATGTATTTTAGTATTTTTTAGGTAAAAATTGACCGTTTTTGCACGCGAAAAGTCATATTTCGCCTTTGAGACTCGAACTACATACGAAAATAAAAAAATATATAGAATTGAAAATTTTAGCGTTTTTGTCAGTTCAAGTAGCCGACACGTCAGGACAAGCCTTCCTAAAATTTCGAAAAATCTGCGACAAGCCCACCCCACGCCGAGACCCGTGTTCACGCAGATAGAGAGTTTTTTTATTAGCCAGATCCTACACACTTTTTTCAAATCTGGGAGTAAAACCTTTTAAAGTAGTTTGAAGTTTTAAAGTAGTTTGAAGTATTACAATGAATCGCACAGACAAGCTCAGCATGGCTGATTTTTCAATATCAACTTTCAAGTGCATAAAAACGAATGCTAATATAAGCCGTTTAAGAGCAGAAACTGAAGATTTTTTGTTTTGGGGTAAAAAATTAGACTTGATTTTGTTAACACAAAGAGGTTACAGGCTGCAATCGCCACTTCGCGAATTTTTGTAAATTTTACAACCAAAATAGGCCGTTTAATCAACTTCTGGCCTCTGGGGAAAAATTGGGCTGTGTAAATCAGTGTGTATTTTTATTTTTTGCTGTGTAAATTAGGCGGCCGATGTGTAAATACACCCTATTTTACACAAAAAAAACCATGTGTAGGGGTAATATTTTGGTTGCTGATTTCGGATCCGGGGTCACTTTTTGAATTTACTTGGGTTTTATTGTTACCATTAATTTTTATAATAGTATATAGGAATGTATTTCTTACTATAATTTCTCATAGAAAACTGACTGTCTTCGGATCGGCTGGTTTCTCGATAATTTTTTCAGGGATGGGATAAAATTTTATTTCCATTACTTCCATTAAGTCGGAATACATGATTGCGTCACATTGTTGTTCTCATGCAATAAATAGCAAAACCACTTTAATTGTACATCAAAGAGACATCAAAAAACCTATTTAGAATACCGTTCAGCACTTTAATGTAAATATGTCAATTTTTATGACCCTGTCGAATTTCCTATTCACACTAATTTTGTTTTTGACCTAGGTCAGCGAAACTTCAACCGATTTTGACGATCTTGGTATTGATAGAAAGATCTTTTAAAAATCTGGACGTGATTGATCTTCGATTTTTCATTTCTATTTCAGATTTTGCAAAAAAACGATTTTTCAAAAATCAGTTGTGTTTGAGTGACTACAGAAAGTGCTGCGAGCCAAAAATTTGAAAATCGAAAAACTTTCATGTCTGCATTATTTTTTCTGTCATTGTGCAAATTTTCAACTCTATCGCAATCGGCAGCTAGGACCCAAGTCCAAAAAAGTAGTCGATTTCGCTACGCAAAAATGTTAGGTTTGCCCACACGTTTCACTTTTTCAAAATTTAGACCTTTGCTATGACTGCACATTTCCGTTGAAAAAGTTACCAAAAGCCATACTCAATTTTTTAAGAAATTGAATCAAATATTTTACATTTTCGAAGATTTATCAGCTTTTTAGGTTTTTGGGTTGCCGACCAGTTGCGAAGCAAAGGCAACCCTTTTGTATCTGAAATGTCTGTTATTAATATTAATCCTTTGGCTTCTTATGTTGCCACTTTTTCGTATAAAATAGTTTAAGGATATTGACCAAACTTTGGTGGAAGGGTCCCCCCCCTTGAGTGATTGTGCCCCCCACCTTGGTGACCCCGTGACCCCTCGGGGGGCCGGGTCACGTGACCCTCAAAATGAGGGGGTCCTCAGGGGTCAAATTTTCGAAATTGAGATTTTGATGGTTATAGGGGTAATTTGGGCCCCTGAAGACGAATCCGAGGTCCATTTTTACCTAAGACCCCCCTGGACCCCCCTACGACCCCCTCAGGGTACCCCCCCCTAGGGGGTCCTCAGGGGTCAAATTTTCGAAATTGAGATTTTGACGTCTCTAGGGGTAATTTGGGCCCCTGAACACGAATCCGCGGTCCATTTTTGCCTAGGACCCTCGTGGACCCCGCCAAGCCCCCTCCCTAGGGTACCATGCCCCAGGGGGCCAAAGGGGTCAAACTTTCGAAATTGAGATTTTGATGTTTCTAGGGGTAATTTGAGCTCCTGAACACGAACAGAGGGTCCTCTACCTAGAGTAGAGGGTCCTTTGCTTAGAATAGAGGGTCCTCTACCCACTGTCGGCAACCCGTTGTAGCCACCCGACTAGTTCATTTTCTATTTGCTATTTTAACGGCTAAATAACTCAGCAAAGCTTCAACGTATTCTTATGTTTAATACATCAATTTAAAGCTAAGAAACAGCGTATTTCAGTGAGAGTAGTCAGTCAATTTATATCGAAACAAAAATTTTTATGCTACAGCTACAAAATTGTCCAAAAAATTTAAAATTTTTTTTATCACAATACGCACATCAAATGAAAGCTCTTTTCCTTCTGAACAACCTTTCCTTCAAGACATTGTCGCTGAAAAAAAGTAAACGCCAAAGTCGGTTCCCCTGAGCGCCACCTTAAGACTGACTGTCTGTAAGAATCGACCCAGGCAGGGACGTAATTTTTTCGACCATCTTCGATTTGCTTCAAATTTACATATATGGTAGCCCTATATGAGTGTATGAAATGTGCAAAATTTTAGCTTTCTCTTATCTTCCTGAGGCCAGATATGATCTCCCAAAGTGTGCGTGCTTAGTCATTTTTTCCAAGTTTTGATCAAACTTGCTTCTCCGTTTATATCTGGCCAGTGCTACACAAACCAAATGTCATATTTTAGTAAAATATTTACTATACAATACAAAATATTAGGGAACTTTCAAGTTTACTCTACCTTGTTCACTTTTTGAGAAAATAAACTTTGACTGTGCCAATTTTAACGTTTACGAATGAGCATTTTTCAAGTTTTTGATTAATAACTCGCTGAATACTTAGCAGTCAAAGTTTTATTTATTATACAAATATAGACACATATGTCGGTTATTCGTGTGCAAAAAATCAGCCAAATCGAAGTAGGGGTATTGAGCGATTTTTAAGCTTGAAATGTCCAAATTAGATTAGCATTGCAACTATGCCTAGTATCATTTAATGCACTATTACATATACCACCCCCATTGATATGATATTCATTGTCAAAATAGTCCACATAATGTACAATTATATCATGTGTATTAGATTCTGATTACAAAATCTTCGGATCCATTATAGCGCAGAATTTGAAATATTTTTATCGTTACAGAGCTACTTTTTTCTCGTTTTTGCCTTGTAATTTCGACAATACTTAGCAGTCAAAGTTTTGTTTATGACACAAAAATAGAGATACATATCGGTTATTTTTGTGTAAAAAATCTGCCAAATCGAAGTAGGAGTATTGAACTATTTTCAAGCTTGAAATGTGCTACTTAGATTAGCATATATCGCAACCCTGCCTAGAATCATGTAATGCACCGTTGCACATACCACACCTATTAATATGAATCACTGTCAAAATAGTCCACATAATGTACAATTATATAATGTTTATTAGATTCTGATTACAAAATTTGCGGATCCAATATAGCGCAGAATTCTAATTATTTTTAAAGTTCTAAAGCTACTTATATTTTTCTTGTTTTTGCCTCATAAATTTGACAATACTTACCAGTCAAAGTTTTATATTTTATACAAAAAGAGACATACAGATCGGTTATCTGCGTGTAGAAAATCAGCCAAATCGAAGTAGTGGTAATGAACTATTTTTAAATGTAACTTGAAATGTGCTACTTAGATTAGCATTTATTGTAACCATACTTTAACACGAGGGTCTAATCTGGGGGGGTCCTATACCGACATTTTGACACCAAGTCAGACAAAAATGACCGTGTTTTAGCGAATAAAATTAACGATTTTTAAAAACTGTGGCCAAAATACCTTGTTTTAGCGAAAAATTAGCGATTTTTGAAAAATGTTGGCCAAAATTTACGTAGATATCGCACTAATTTGATAGAAATGCTAATATTTGAGAGCAAATTTTATAACAACTTTGCTTGCCCTTGTACCGTGGCTCCAATTTTACTTGCCCGCGTACCAATATCAAAAACCTGGGGGTGGGGGGTCCAGGACCCCCCATACCCTCCCCGTGTTAAACTGTGATTGCAACCCTGCCTAATATCATGTAATGCACCGTTACATATACCACACCCATTGATATGATATTCACTGTCAAAATTGTCCACATATTGTACAATTATATCATGTTTATTAGATTCTGATTATAAAATCTTCGGATCCAACCTTGGATCGATACATTCACGACCTTGCTTCAATGCCCATCCGACTCCGAGAGATATCTCATTGCTTATTTCGGCGTCAGTTTGAACATCATTGGCAATAAGAATGGTTGTACTTGAATTGCTTCCAATGCGTTGGCGTATGTACGAACCGCGATGTCACGTAGTGTTATTCATTGTGCCACATATTTATGTTTTCCCATCAGTAGATACCGTTGCAAATTTGCAGAGCTGATTGTACGTAACCGGGTTCTGGATACTGGAATATTTGTTTCTTCGGCAAAACTTTGTTTGTTACTTAGTCTGCTTCTTCTGTGACAATAGGATTATATGCATTTTTCGCAATTTCATCTGAGACGAAAGCTTCGACTTCTACCACTTCCAGGAGCTGGGTTTCTTTATTGTTTGGATGATTGAATCTAAAACCGTGCTGAAAAGTATATATATCCCTGTGTTCGTGGCAGACTCCAATTGTACAAACTTGGCGCTGTTGCCTTTCCCAAGCCAAAAGTTTTGTTGGAATAACCATGCTCTTACCAAAACAAAAAAGCGCCACACCGTCAGCTTTGGCACACCCCAAGGTGAACTCAGCTCAAAATCGTAATAATTTGCAATTCCTGGAATACGAGCTTTGGTTTTATTTTACTTTTGCAATTCAATAGTTCCGCAAAATACAGATACAAACTTAATGCCACGATGAGAGGAAACAGCACAAATTCAGCGGCATTGGTGCACCGGTGATTTTCATGCACATACAGTCGAATATGCTGTTTCACGTAAGATGCCTCACAGTCGCCAGACATATATATCAGAGATTTTGGATAATCTGGCGACCGTGTGGCATCGTACGTGAAACAGCATATTTAAGTGTATGTACATGAAAATCACCGGTGCACAAATGCGGCTGAATTTGTGCTCGCAGTATTCTCTCATCGTGGCATTAAATTTATATCGGTATTTCGCGGAACTATTGAATTGCAAAAATAAAATAAAGCCAAAGCTCGTCTAGTGTTTGTGACCGGCCGGAATTTTTGCCAGCCAGATTCAACCGACTGTCAAAATTAGGCCGGCATAACAATCCGGCAGGCTAAGTTATGCCAAAATGACACTCTGGATTTGGATCAAATGGTTTTGATCCAAAATTCGGCCGCCCCGACCGGACGGCCGGCCGGTCGACTTTTACCGGCCGGCAGCCCGGTCACGGCCGGCCAGGTCGGCCGGCCGAATTTCTCCGCCGGCCCGGCCGCCGGTCGGCCGGCGGCTTTCGCGGCCGGTCACAAACACTAATTCCAGGAATTGCGACTGAGTTCCAAGGAATTCCAGGAATTCCATTGAATTATTACGACTTTGAGCTGAGTTCATTTGGGGCGAGCCAAAGCTGATAGTGTGGTGATCTTTGAATGAAAGAATGAAAACATAAATATGTGGCACAATGCATAACACTACGTGACATCGCGGTTCGTACATATGCCAACGCATT
Organism: Trissonchulus sp. WLG1_4; assembly: GCA_030248245.1. Classification (NCBI taxonomy): domain Eukaryota; kingdom Metazoa; phylum Nematoda; class Enoplea; order Enoplida; family Ironidae; genus Trissonchulus; species Trissonchulus sp. WLG1_4. The sequence goes on along the minus strand of JASANF010020570.1, from coordinate 78,281 downwards.
GGAAGCAATTCAAGTGCAACCATTCTTATCAGAGCTAACCGACTTTGCCAATGATGTTCAAACTGACGCCGAAATAAGCAATGAGATATCTCTCGGAGTCGGATGGGCATTGAAGCAAGGTCGTGAATGTATCGACCAAGGTTGGATCCGAAGATTTTATAATCAGAATCTAATAAACATGATATATTTGTACAATATGTGGACTATGTTGACAGTGAATATCATATCGATGGGTGTGCTATATGTAACGGTGCATTACATGATACTAGGCAGGGTTGCAATAATATGCTAGTCTAAGTAGCACATGTCAAGCTTGAAAATAATTCAATACCACAACTTCGATTTGGCTGATTTTCTACACGCAAATAACCGATCTGTATGTCTTTTTTTGTATAATTAATAAAACTTTAACTGGTAAGTATTGTCAAATTTACGAGGCAAAAACAAGAAATAAGTAGCTTTAGAAATTTAAAAATTATTCAAATTCTGCGCTATATTGGATCCAAAAATTTTGTAAGCAGAATCTAGTAAACATGATGAAATTGTACATTATGTGGACTGTTTTGACTGTGAATACCATATTAATAGGTATGGTATCTGTAACAGTGCATTACATGATACTAGGCACAGTTGCAATAAACGGAAATCTAGGTAACACATTTCAAGCTTAAAAATAGTTCAATACCCCTACTTCGATTTGGCTGATTTTTCTCACACAGATACCCATATATATCTCTATTTTTGTGTAATAAATAAAACTTTGACTGCTAAGTATTGTCGAAATTACAAGGCAAAAACGAGAAAAAAGCAGCTCTGTAACGATAAAAATATTTAAACTTCTGCGCTATAATGGATCCGAAGATTTCGTAATCAGAATCTAATAAACATGATATAATTGTACATTATGTGGACTATTTTGACAATGAATATCATATCAATGGGTGAGGTATATGTAACAGTGCATTTAGTGATCCTAGGCATAGTTGCAATGAATGCTAATCTGAGTTGGACACTTGAAGCTTAAAAATCGCTCAATACCCCTACTTCGATTTGGCTAATTTTTTGCACACGAATAACCGACATATGTGTCTATATTTGTATAATAAACAAAACTTTGACTGCTAAGTATTTCACGCGTTATTAATCAAAAACTCGAAAAATGCTCATGCGTAAACGTTAAAATTGGCACAGTCAAAGTTTATTTTCTCAAAAAGTGAACAAGGTAAAGTAAATTTGAAAGTTCCCTAATATTTTGTATTGTATAGTAAATATTTTACTAAAATGTGACATTTGGTTCGTGTAGCACTGGCCAGAAATAAACGGAGAAGCAAGTTTGATCAAAACTTGGAAAAAATGACTAAGCACGCACACTTTCGGAGATCATATCTGGCCTCAGGAAGATGGGAGAAAGCTAAAATTTTGCACATTTCATACATTCATATAGGGCTACCATATATGTAAATTTGAAGCAAATCGAAGATGGTCGAAAAAATTACGTCCCTGCCTGGGTCGATTCTTACAGACAGTCAGTCTTAAATAACAGTCAAGATCAAGATTTTCTTTTTAACAAGAAAACTACAATAAATATAGAAACAAGTTTATTCACAATATAATCAGTTAACACTTATCTCATTACTCAGAAATATTTTACTGGAAGTAAAACTTAACTGAAGCATCTGCTACATACATACATACATACATATCAAACCAGCACATAACAATTAACGAACTATCAGTAAGTTTAATTCTGAACAGACATTCTACTTTCTATGACAAATTCTAAAATATATGTTTGGATTAGATTAAAATATATTATTATTGAGTAATGTATGAATAATTTCAAGATTTTTGCACAATGGTAAATCACACATACTCTCATAGGTATGTATATTGGTGACTTTAACAGTTAAGACACGTTCTCAGAGCAAATCGAGGAAGGTTTTCGCAGTCAAAAAAATCGACTTTCTCCGATCGGGCTCAAATCTTGTCCAAACATTGTACCACATAACTTTTGTAAAAGGTGTAAAAGGTCCTAGGTGTAAAATAAGTTGAAAAATTCAAAACTTAAGGTATTTTTGCTGTAGAGTGCAAAAAATGCAAAGATTTTGGCCATTATTTCGAAAAATGCTATTTTCGGTAAAACACATTTTGCCCCCAAACTATGCCCGGAACCCCCACTTCCGTAAATGTTAAAACGGAATCTAAGACGTTTTTATAAGCTCTAAAACATATCAAAAAATTAGCAAAATCGAATAATCCTCCAGGGGTCAGAAATGCCAAAAACTGAAATTTTGCATGTACTGGCTAATGACTACCTCTGACTTAAAAGTCCTGTCTGGACACTAATAGACTGATTCTATGCGTCAAATTGCCAATACATGTGCGTACCATAGACTCAGGTATCATGCCATATAGTTAGTTTCATTGGTGAATGTATGTATCTGATACAGTAATTAAATTGAGTTTTGTAGCTAACTAAACTCGTGCAATGAAAACACAAAAATCTCACTATTTCCTTCAATACTACTGTTTGTATCCTTTGTCCCGGTAAAGTTATTGCAAATATTTAAATGTTTTCATAACCCTTAAATTATACCTAATGATCAGCTATATAGATTAATCCTTTGTGGGTCAAAAAAGGCAGCAACAATAACTCATGCGTTTCTGCGTTTTTGACGAATGACCACAAGTCCAAGCAAAGATCAATCAATGAATATATGTTCTTCAGTTCAATTACATAATTAAATAAAACATACTTTTTATTAATATTTATTTTATTTTCACTTTGTATGGCAGCATATGATGCTCGAAAATCATTACTGTGACACTAGTTTTCACAATAAACACCTAAATCTGGTTTCAAAGTGTCTGCAGCAACTGATATGTAGTATGTTTATCACAGCAGTATGTTTATCCCAACATTTACACAAGCTTATAGTCCAATTGTGTTTCACAAGGGTTTGAAAGTTTATATATGCGTGTGCAACTCCAATAGATACCCTGTGAATGTTGGGAGGGCATATAAGCACTTGCTTTCCTCGTATTTTACCAAGAAAACGTATTATTGCGTCTGAAATCTTGTTCGTTCAAAAAACTGTGTAAATTTTGTTTGCTTGGCGTATATCACTTTATTTTGTTTGTATATTTGAATTCACACAATAAAAATCAAAGGACAAAGTATTTTGTTAAAATTTTTTATGTTATGTAATCGGTGATACTACAGCCACGTTCGAACAATCACAAAGTATTTTTTGAATTCAAAACAGTTTCATTATTTCATTTCAAAACGCAATATAATTTTTGCTAGTTAATTACGCAACTTGTTTAAAACGTCAGAAATTGTTTCTTCAATTAAATCGTCAACAGTACCCACGTTTAGATCATCAACGTATAAGTCGTCCGTTGCTTCCGCAATTTCGTTGCTTTCTACAATTTTGTCATCAGTGTTTTCAATTTCTCGTCGTCCTCGCCTGAACTTTCTTGCCGTTGAACTCCAGTGTGAAGCGATTTGTTGCCACGATAGTTTGACATTTGGAGAAAATCTTTGCGTGAGGACGGTTTTCTTAATGCGTATCCTAGTGACCGCTGCTTGTAAGATAAATCTAAAAATTTAATACCAGGGATATTGCTGCTTTGATGCGGACTGTAAAAGACCCCAATTCTGGAAAACATTTATTATTTCTTCAGGTTTATTACGTAATAAACTATATTATACTTGGCCATGTAACCGCAAAGCCAACTAATATAGTAATGAGCTTTATTTTGATGTCCAATACAAGGTTGCACTCAACAAAAAAATTTTGAATCCATTTATTCAAAAAGTTTTTAACTGCATCACAACGCGCTTGCAATGGTTCTTCTATGTAGCGATCCATCGCGTCTGTTGTTTTCCATCTGCCTTGGAGTTTTAACAGTCGTATTGCTACCGCGTTTCTATTTCCAGTTGTTGCCCCACCCGCTCTCATGCTGTGGGTTGAGTAGGCTGACGGATCTAGGCCTTCCTCTGCGACTGCTGACTTTATAATTTTCCGAATTGTGTCATATGATATAGGTTTTCCAGTAGGATTAAATTTTTTCTCTTTTTTGGAAAAGCAAAGCGATTGTATCAGGGGTTGTTTTTCTTTTGGGCCTATAGTCCCTTGCAGTTCTTTCAAGTATAAGTTTAAAATGCGTATAGGGCATGGGTTTGTGTCTGTCGCAGCGATTACGGTGAAGTGACCTTGTCTCAATTGGTCCGTTTTGCTAGACATTATTATTACTTTGATCAAGCCTTCACACTGCTGCAGGTCAGCTACTGTTAATGATCTAATTTCTTGGGATCGGTACAGCAATATAAATCCGAGTACTATAATGGCTGCTGCTCTAAGGGTCTTTAGCGTGTTTGCTGACATTGGAGGTTATTCAGGAGCTTGGAAACGAGCTGTGGAGTAAGTGGGGCTTTTTTACGGACTGGCTTTGCAGCCAACTTTTGCAGTCCTTTGACTAGCTCTTGTAATGAGGCTGCTAAATTTTCTCCACGACCGATAAGTTTGTTTACCCAGCCCAAGGCTGCTACTGCCATCTGCAAGGTAGCTGAGCTAAATGCATCTTTTTTTTGCTCAGCAAGTACAGTCCCGCCCGAAGCGGCATTATTGGCAAAAAGTCCTCGTTCGGGAAAGCTGCTTCGTGCCATTTTATGTACTGCATGGTATACGTAAGGTAGCTTTTTTGTGAATTGACTGCCAACTCGGAACACATCGCTTGCACAAATTGGTGTCTTTGCTCTTCGGTGATGCTTTGGTTGAAGAGGTCACGATACCAATATGAACATCGAATGAGCTGCATAACAACAGAGAAGAGGCTTTAAGGGTGGGATAAGGGAGGGTTCTGAGTCGGCAGACAGACTAGTATGAGTGAGTGCGTCACCTTGTGAACATAGAGACGCTCGTAACTGATTTCGTTGCCTATTGCATTCTTGATTACCGAAGTGATCAATATGCAGATTAGTTTGCATTGCACGTTCATTGGCCAATCATAATATCGATTTGCACCAACTGACTGTTTATCGTGGCAACAAATCGCTTCATACTGGAGTTCAACAGCAAGAAAGTTCAGGCGAGGACGACGAGAAATTGAAAACACTCATGACAAATTTGTAGAAAATAACAAAATTGCGGAAGCAACGGACGACTTATACGTTGATGATCTAAACGTGTGTACTGTTGACGATTTAATTGAAGAAACAATTTCTGACGTTTGAAACAAGTTGCGTAATTAACTAGCAAAAATTATATTGCGTTTTGAAATGGAATAATGAAACTGTTTTGAATTCAAAAAATACTTTGTGATTGTTCGAACGTGGCTGTAGTATCACCGATTACATAACATAAAAAATTTTAATAAAATACTTTGTCCTTTGTTTTTTATTGTGTGAATTCAACTATACAAACAAAATAAAGTAATATACGCAAAGCAAACAAAATTTACACAGTATTTTAAACAACTATGAACAAGATTAATAAGTTTCCTTGGTAAACGAGGAAAGCAACTGCTTAACATTCACAGGGTATCTATTGGAGTTGCACACGCATATATAAACTTTCAAACCCTTGTGAAACACAATTGGACTCATGAATATCAGTTGCTGCAGACACTTTGAAACCAGATTTAGGTGTTTATTGTGAAAACTAGTGTCACAGTAATGATTTTCAAGCATCATATGCTGCCGTACAAAGTGAAAATAAAATAAATATTAATAAAAAGTATGTTTTATTTAATTATATATATAATTGAACTGAAAAATTATATTCATTCATTGATCTTTGCTTGGACTTGTGGTCATTCGTCAAAAACGCAGAAACGTATGAGTTATTGTTGCTGCCATTTTTGACCCACAAAGGATTAATCGATATAGCTGATCTTTAGGTATAATTTAAGGGTTATAAAGACATTTAATTATTTGCAATAACTTTACCGGGACAAAGGATACAAACAGTAGCATTGAAGGAAATAGTGAGATTTTTGTGTTTTCATTGCACGAGTTTAGTTAGCTACAAAACTTAATTTAATTACTGTATCAGATACATACATTCACCAATGAAACTAACTATATGGCATGATACCTGAGTCTATGGTACGCACATGTATTGGCAATTTGACGCATAGAATCAGTCTATTAGTGTCCAGACAGGACTTTTAAGTCAGAGGTAGTCATTAGCCAGTACAGGCAAAATTTCAGTTTTTGGCATTTCTGACCCCCGGAGGATTATTCGATTTTGCTAATTTTTTGATATGTTTTAGAGCTTATAAAAACGTCTTAGATTCCGTTTTAACATTTACGGAAGTGGGGGTTCCGGGCATAGTTTGGGGGCAAAATGTGTTTTACCGAAAATAGCATTTTTCGAAATAATGGCCAAAATCTTTGCATTTTTTGCACTCTACAGCAAAAATACCTTTAGTTTTGAATTTTTCAACTTATTTTACACCTAGGACAATGTTTTTATCATCCAAACTTGCTTGGATAGATTTTTATAAAGAATTACAAAAGTTAACTCAGACATCGATTTTTCACTCGAAATGTCAATTTTTGAAAGGTCGTATTTCCCGCCAGGATCAATTTCGGGAGCTAAAACTTTGCATAGCTTAATAAGTTATGTGGTACAATGTTTGGACAAAATTTGAGCCCGATCGGAGAAAGTCGATTTTTTCGACTGCGAAAGCTATCTCGAAAAAGCTCGATTCTGAGTGAGAACGTGTCTTAAATGCATAAAGGCAATCTAAAGGCAGTTTTAGATAAATGTAGTCTGGACTTTGTTCAGCAATACTAGCCTAAGATCATTGTTACAAATTTACAAACGAAAGGTCAGTTTTGCACAAGCTAGAGGTGTAAAAAAATAAAGACAAGAATAGGTCTAGACCAGAGATGAAAACGGGTCAACAATGTGAGATCCGAATCAACCGACGGCGTTTGATCTCTGACCCGACCCGACTCGACCCGTATCCGTTTTTCAGTCAAAGTTTTTTCATCCGTTCGGGTTCCAAAAATATATGCCTCAGATCACGTATATGCTCAAAAAGTGCAAAGAAAATGTTAGTGAAACTGACATAAGCTTGTTTGAAAAAATAGTAAAAATATTTTTACCGTAGAATTAGTGCTAGAAACATTTTAAAAACTAAGATTCTTTCCCAATTTTAGGGATAATTTAAACTAAAAAGTATGACCCGACGTAATATTCGGGTCACGGTACCTCCACCCGACCCGACCCGATCCGAAAATTGACCCGACCCTTTTTCATATCTGGTCTAGACCTAGTTTTCGAGGACGGATGTTAAACGGTAGAACATACAAGTGGAAATAAAAAAGCTTGACAACATTTAGCCCACCATCGCTTCACCGAGGCTTCTGTTTGAATCAAAACACTTAAGTTCAGCAATATTTGTCAAATTTTATGTTGTGTGCTGTCTCAAGTAACCATTTTTCCGGTTTGTATTCCGGTTTCATCAAGTCCAGCAAAAATACAAGACAAAAATTTTCTTTGCTGTTTTCTGGAATATTCCAGCAATTTTGCTGAAAATTATAGCATTCCGTTTCTGAAAAAAATACGTCGAAAATAAAAATAAAAATATGTCCAAAATTAAAAAAAACACTCGAAAAACAGCGCGCTCGCTAAAGTCACCTTAAGGTTACGAATATAACACTGCGGTCACCTGGAACAACAACCGGCTAACTTCATTTTTTGAAAAAATGGAGTTAAGTAGCTACTTTTGTACAATCGATGATGCTCTATCCAGTGGTGCTAATTTTGTGAGCCAACTTGCATTTTGTGCGAAGATAGAGCAGCTTTTCCGTTGGCCGGTTGTTGCACACTGAAGGCAATTAGTGCAACAACCGGCCAAAAAGTGATGTAATGCGAGTTGGCTGGTTGTTGTTCTCACTCAACCAAAAATTTCGCGAAAACTTAGCTAGTTTGATAGAGGGCTGAAAGTTAGCCAAAAATGTAAAAAACTTGATCGGATTGGTCAATCCTGTGTCAAGTTATTGTCAAATTACAGTTGGCCGGTTGTTGCACAAACTGTGTCACAAACGGCCAACTACATATACGTAGACGCTTTGTAGCTAGCCTTATGTCATGTGTGTTTCGCTGTTCGAATGCGACCTGCCTGACTGCTACTAATAAAACGTTTTTACGCGGCGGCCTCAGCCGCCGCGTATATACTATAGTGCGAATCTGTGCGTCAAGAGCACAGAAATCTCACCATTTCAGTGTTAAACTGCTGGTAGGTCAGCAAATAACACAGTTTGTGTGGGTGTGTGTGGTATCTCCTGTGTGTACGTACTTAGTCTCACCCGCCTCAGCTACGTTCTACTGCATGCTGTCATCTGCATTATGTCAAGTAGGATAAATTTTAAATACAGGAGACAGTAAAAATACAAAACCTGTTGCAACACTGCTTCGTAAATTGTTTATCAGTGTGTCGGAAGTTACGCATTTTGAAGGCTGATGACATAGCAGCCGCGCTGTGACACAGTTGTGAATAGCGTTCCGCTATGACACAACAGCGTGATCGAGTGATGAATCTGACATCAGTCCAAGTGACCAAGTCTACCTTTTTGTCCCAGCTTTTTTGTATTCATGAAAAAATGTTGAGTTTTATGAATACCAAGAAGCCTAGAGTAAAGTCGAGCTTGGTTTTATGAATACGTGAAGCCTGGATTTTAAGCCTGGCTTGGTGCTAGTGTGGTCAAAAAGCCAGGCTTACACTTTTATGAATGTAGTTGACTGGCGCGCGATTTTTGTCAGTTTTTGTGCGAACTTTGTTGACTACTGCTGTGGACACTGTTGGATTGAAAATAAGTTTAAGCCTTATGTTGATATGTTTATTACATATGTAGGTATGTTGTCTTCTAAATACTTAAAGTGCCGCGTTTTATATTCGTAGAATATCCTCAGCACAGCAAGCATGTCGCACCGTAATCTGTCATAAATAATTTAAACTTTACTCGCAAAACGTGCTTGTTTGTTCCTTCTCTGCCGAAAGTAGAGGGTTCTGTGCTTAGAATAGAGGGTACTCGTTTAGAATTCAAGTCCTCAACTGAGAATAGATGTTCCAGTGTCTAAAATATAGGATCCTCGGCTTAGAATAGAGAGTATTCTCTCTAGAATAGAGGGTCTTATGCCTATGTCGGAGACTGTTGTAGCCACTTCACAAGTTAATATGTGAAGTAAGTATGTGAAGGCCCCTAGAGTACTAAAAGAAATTTACGACAGCTCATCATCCACTAGATTTACGACAGCCCACTAGCTCAAATGGCTAGAGTGCTGGCTATTCAGTATTCAGATATATTCAGATCCAGAGATGGGTGGTTCAAATCTCCTCCTGATGATGATGCTGTTTTTCTTTAAGTAGAATCCCCCCTCCTTTTCTTGACATGGCGAGGCGTCCATGCTGACCTCCGAATCTCCTAACCGCGATTCGAGTGAAGTAGCTTTGGGCTGTTGGGTGACACAGTCACACCCTTAGCAGGATCACTAATCACTAATCGACGCATTGGGTGGGATTCACAAAGCCCGTTTAAACGCAGTCTAAGACGTCGGTCTAAGTTAAACATGATTCACAGAGATTGATTTGAATAGTGTGTGTCAGCTGATTTTTTTGTTCTTTTTCAATTGAAACCTTGTTTAGCTTAAACGAACGTTTAGACCGAGTCTAAACGTGATTCACAAAGCCTGTTTAGTTAAACGGGCTCGTTTAACAGAATTCTTTGATTCCATTCTTTTTTAAATTCTATTGCCGAACAATTTGCTTTAATACGTACCGAGACCGACAATGCTGTTTATTTAGGTAATAAAATTACATTTTAATAAAAGTTGATTTAAAATTTAAATTAATTACGTAGTTAAATAGCATATTTGCCTGTTATTAAATAAACTAATTATTAGGTAAATTATAAACCAAACGTTTGTAATCAGTGCGGATTACGGGGCTAGAAAATGGGTAAAAAGTTTAAAAATTTTCATTAAAATTAAAGTTAAAAAAGTTATTGTTAAAAGTTAAAGTAAGGCCAAGGCATCAATTTAAGTTGAACTTACAGTTAAAATTAGGGATGTCGCGGATATCCGCATCCGCGGATGATCCGCAACTTTTTGACATCCGCATCCGCATCCGCAAAAATTTAATTCGGATGTGCGGATGTTGCAGATTCGGCAAAATTTACTAAAAATGTAGAAAATCAGACGACAATTTTGATCTTTGTGCATTTATATACGAATATTTTTTTTTGCTTTTTTGAATATTTTTGCTCTTACAACGGTGGATAAAACTTTATTCTAGGCTTTTCCACCTCATTGTTGGTTGCAAATCGCTCTTTTCTAAAGTTGGCTTCACGAATATTTGATATTGCGGGCATATTCGAACTAAGTTTTGCATTTGCATGTTTGAGAGAGGCTAGTCTACAAACTTGTAAATTGTCACAACAATATCAGTTTTTAACTTGCATGCTTTCGTAGATTAAAAAGAATAGACAGAATACGTATAGTGATTATACTCCAACCAAAACCAAAAGCATCACGTTGCCAGAGGGTCACGCTGATAGCCTTTGAGTTGGCATAAAGTTAACCAATAGCGTTTTAACCAAACTTGTGATGGCTGCGCATGGCTTAGAAGATATGTATAATGAATGCACAACTTCGATACAAACTGTTTTATCTAAGTCTCATTCCTTAGTACTTGCATTCTTGCATTCATACTTGCTATTTTTAGTATATTATGTATTTTTTGGTGAAAAATTTTTCAAAAATTCCGCTCATAACTTGTTTAGAACGTATTCTAAAAAGATCCGCATCCGCATCCGCGGATGTCAAAAAAGTCACATCCGCGACATCCCTAGTTAAAATAAAGCTCAGGCGTTAATTTAAGTTAAAGTAAGTTCAAAATCAATGACTTTTATCAAACTTTTTAAATAATTATAGCTAACTTACTTTGATTTAAGTGCAGTTATAGTTACAGTAAGACCACTAATTAAAAATTTGCAAAAATCCTTAAGTAAAAGGCTAAAAAATGACTTAGACTAACCTTAGACTAGCCAAAAGGCTAGTTTAAATCTAACCCTAGCGAGCGTTTAAGTTAAACGACCGTTTAACTTAGACTGAGCTCGTGAATCAGGCATAGAACATAATCAAATTTAAAACACAAAAATAGAACAAATTTTACACGCTAATCATATGTAGACTTAGACTGGGTCTAAACGTTTGTTTAGCTAGACTGCGATTAAACGCAGTCTAAGACTTAGACTGGGTCTAAGTTAAACGCGCTTTGTGAATCCCACCCATTATGTTTTGTTTACCATTCATTTTTCTGTCGAATGGCGGTTTTGCGATCTCTCTACGACGCACATAGCTCGCGCAATGGCCAAAAAACTAGTGGGTGTCAGAGTCCGGCTGCCTTGACAGAGACAGTCCCGGCATGAAAGGGTTAAACAGGTATGCGGTCAATTCAAAGCGAGCTGCTGTTCTGATTGGTCAAGCGCGTGTTGACGTGCTCATTCAGCACTCAGGCGAGCATTGTTGGCTCTGCCATCTTCGGGCTGATTGGAGCTAACTGGTCGCTTCTAATTGCACTTTGAGTGACCAGAGGTTCTCCCTCTAGACAGCCAAACTTTGACAACTTTCAGTTTTTTGGCCAGTAGAGTCGTCGTAAAGAGCTCGCGAAACCACCATTCGATAGAGAATTTAATGGTGAACAAAACATATTCAGCCAATCAAGGGTTTAGGACGCACCGTTTTTGCGTTATAAGCGCTTAAAGTTGAAAGTTTGTGCAAATTTTGCGCCGTCGCTCAGGCATAATATGTACCTCACCCTGCGATCGAACATCATAATGAGGCTATAAAGAAAACACAACTTTTGCGATGGAAAAAAGTCAAATTTTCACACTGCTTAATCAAGCATAGGTTTTGTTGTGTGGCGGCAGAACTAAAATTGGGCCACCAAATGCAAAGGTCTGCAATTTCTGAAAAAACAGTTGGAAGATCAGTTGACTAGAATACGCTAGCCAAGCTTTACTGCCCCAGATTGGGCATCCACCCGGTGGGGTACCTGAGGTTCACAGTGCGCATCAAAGGGTTAATAGTACGTACCCGACTGAGTCTTGAAGTTATGAACTACTTTGAAAGTTCGAAACTTAGTTAGATAATAAAATGGGCTGCCTAAATTTCCGCCCTCTTGCTATCACACCTCGGTCAAACCAAGAGCTGGAAAACTTTAAATTTTCAACCTCTTATTACTGACTGCTGACTGACGCACGCATGACTAATATCTATAAACGAATGCAGTACCTAAGTGTGTTATAGTTTCGGTAAACAACTCCAGGAAGGAACCCTGCCCCTTTTAGTTTCATATACACTGGTAATAAATGTGTTTTATTATCGTGTGCTGTTTTATTTTTTGTATATTTATATACGGTTATATTTTCGTATATTGCCCCTGGGTTGGTAGATGTCGCGTTTACGCGTGCACGGCGCACGAGATTTTACCCCCCCCCCCACCCCAGGCGCTATTTGCGCTATTATAGTGTCCAGCTCAAAAACGCCCTATACAATAGGTGAGGTTTGGAAGGACAACAGGTAACGGAAAATGTCCGATTCATTCTTAGTAACTGAGGTCTTGAACCTCTAGTTTTATTCTAAATTTTTGGGAGTGTGCGAGCCAGAGTAACGGACACATATATTAGTTAGTACATAAAAAATTAGTCATACTTATGTGATATAGCCTGTGCGTGCAGTGCAATTGGCCGTTTTTATACAGTCGGGAGCAACAAGTGGCTAACCGCCCTTGGCCGTTAATTTTTAATCCAGGCTCATAAGTAACAAACAGCCAACTGTGTAGTTGACCGGTTGTTGCTCAACTTCAAACAATGTTAGATTTTCACGCTTCCTCAAAAGTAAAAGTTCTAAAATTTGGTTCACTCATGTACCTGTTCGGCTTCTTTAAGAAGAAAAAAACCGCCAGCGTCTACTGATTCGCTACCGCGAGTAAACTGATTTTTTTGTACAAGTTGAATTTGGTGAAATACTATCTAGTTACAGCAGTTAGCGCTATAATTTTTTTGAAACTCATTAGGTAGTACTTTCTGCTACGTCTGTGCCAAAGTAGAGCATTCATGATGTCAGCATAAATTCTTGGTGCATCAAGTTAGAAAACGGCTAACTGCTGATCTTCATCATGTATGTGCAATATTTTGTGGCAGCGCAACAAGCGGCCAAACCATCAAACACGTGTAAAATTTGTGCTGCAACAACCGGCCAACTGCAGATGAGAGTTTTAAGATTGCTTCGGAAAAATTGTCAATTCAAGCTTTTTGGCTGAAATTTTACAGATAAATAGAAAAAAAGTTGAGGTTTAATTTAAGCTACTGCTTGTAAAAAATGGCTGAATAAATGCTGGATCAAAATGCTGCAAACTTTAAAGTCGATTTTCTCATTTTCAACTTTTTGTAAGTTAGCCGGTTGTTGTTCTAGGGGACCGACTGTTTCCAGGAATACAACTTGAACACTGACTTAAGAGCGTTGATTTTGATGTAGACAAAGGTCAACTTTGACAAAGTCAAGCAGGCCTTTGTTTAAGGTCTTTGTTTTGATTGGTCAGTGTTGAACCTTCAAGCCTCCGCCTATACTGAGCTTTGACGAATGTGGAATGACTAGCTCCAACCAAAGCGCTTGGTTAGAGTATGTCTCACCCTAGCCCTAACCGTACTACCAGCTCTGACCGTAACATATGTATATCTAAAAACTGAGAAAAAATAGTTGCACCACTTGAAAAAACGAAACATGTAATTTCGTTAGGTAGTAAAAGAATAGATTTTGACTAGCAAGAGTACTGCAAGTAGTCGCGGAAATCATTTAGAAATGCATTAGAATAAGTAACTTGCGCAACTATTTTTTGTCCAACTTTAGTTTACTATTATAGTGGTAGATATCGCGTGTAAGCGTGCACGAGCACGAGATTTTATCCCCCCACCCCTAGGCGCTATTTGCGCTATTTGCGCTATCATAGTTTCCAGCTCAAAAACGCCACCCCCCCACCCCTAGGCGCTATTTGCGCTATATGCGCTACTATAGTTTCCAGCTCAAAAACGCCACCCCCCACCCCTAGGCGCTATTTGCGCTATATGCGCTACTATAGTTTCTAGCTCAAAAACGAGTTTCCAGCTCAAAACTCAATTTTTTAAGCCTACGAAAAAAATAGCGCTTATAGCACTTTGATGCCCTATCGTTTTGCTATATGCGCTATTTTTTTATATCGTCGACTAGAACACTAACAAAATTTTAAAAATAATTTTAAAATTATTCTAATTTATTGAGGGACCGTATACTTACTAAAAAATACAAAAGTTTTCAATAAATTAGCCAATAGCACAAAATAGCGCCTAAATAGCGCAAATAGCACCCTCAGGTGCTATAAGCGCTATTTTTAAGCCTATGAAAAAAATAGCGCTTATAGCACTTTGATGCGCTATCGTTGTGCTATATGCGCTATTTTTTATATCGTCGACTAGAACACTAACAAAATTTTAAAAATAATTTTAAAATTATTATAATTTATTGAGGGACCGTATACTTACTAAAAAGGACAAAAATTTTCAATAAATTAGCCAATAGCACAAAATAGCGCCTAAATAGCACAAATAGCACCCTCAGATGCTATAAGCGCTATTTTGTAAGCCTACGAAAAAATAGCGCTTATAGCTCTTTGATGCACTATCGTTGTGCTATATGCGCTATTTTTTTATATCGTCGACTAGAACACAAACAAAAATAAATTTTAAAATATGTTTTTTATTTGGGTAATTTGTTTTTGTGGGTTGTGTTTTTTTTTTGAATTTTTTTTTTGTGGGCTTTTTTTTTTTTTTACTTTTGTATTATATAAAAAAGTTTAAAATACTTTTAAAATTCTTTTTGTTTATTGAGGGATCGTATACGTGCTAAAAAGTACAAAACTTTTCAATAAGTTAGCCAATAGCACAAAATAGCGCCTAAATAGCCCAAATAGCACCCTCAAGTGCTATAAGCGCTATCCAAGATCAGCATCACTATTTAAAGGGAAATTAACACAAACACCAATAGGCCAGCGTAGCTCAGTCGGTAGAGCGTTAAGCAATCTAGCAATGGGTGGTTCAAATCCCCCCTGGCCATTTTTCTGTAGAAGTTTCATCCATATCCAAAAAAATAGCACATATAGCACCGTCGATGGCGCTTATAGCGCAAATAGCGCATATAGCACTCCCAAAAAGCGCTATAGCGCAAATAGCACATATAGCACCTTCGATAGCGCATATAGCGCAAATAGCGCATATAGCACCCCCAAAAAGCGCTATAGCGCAAATAGCGCATATAGCACTTTCGATAGCGCATATAGCGCAAATAGCGCATATAGCAGCCCAAAAAGCGCTATAGCGCAAATAGCGCATATAGCACCCCCAAAAAGCGCTATAGCGCAAATAGCGCATATAGCGCAAATAGCGCATATAGCACCCCCAAAAAGCGCTATAGCGCAAATAGCGCATATAGCAAATTCCACAGCGCTTATAGCGCATATAGCGCATATAACGCATATAGCGCATAAAAAAAGCGCTATAGCACAAAAAGAGCTATTTCGATTTCGCTTACACGCGTTCGTTACCATTATAGTGTGTAATGATTACTTGTGTGATTAGTACTTATTACTATTATTATTACTTATTCCAAGTCTAGTGCGTCTAGTTTAGACTAGTTCGATTATGTCGTATATATCTTAGTTAAGTCTATTTTATGTTTCATTATTTGAAAAATGAGCAAAAAATTCTTAAATTTTTGCCTAAATTCAATTGTTTTGGGATTTTATCTCCCATGGGGTGATCTGTGTAGTCAGCCCCTTTTATGAAAATTTTTCAGGGGCGATAACTTTTGATACGGTAGTGGTTTAATAATAATTAATTTTTACGTCATTTGAGAGGATATTGTTAGGGCTTTCAAATGATGGGTCACATGACCCTGTGATGTAACGTTTAACGTACGTCAAAATTTAGAAAATAAAATTTGGACTTTCTTAAAGGAAGTTGCGCCGTCACGTGATGTCATTGGAAAGGGCTAAAAATTGTCTTTCCAATAACATACTTTTCATCTTTTTACGATGTTCACAGCCTAAGTTCTGGCCATTTTTGTGGTTAGCCTCCAGAAATAACTAAGACTACAAATGGCCTGTCACAGAGGATTCTGCGGATTGAAACATAACTCCATTTTACGCCTTTTTAAAATCAGAGTGACAGAATAACGGTGTAGTATGAAGCATTAAAGCTTCTTTTAGACATTTCGATGAAACCGATGCTGAGTACCGCCTTTTCAGTAACATTTAAACGTTGCCGTAGCATCTGAAAAATAGCTTCATTTTACGTTGCGTATAACTGGAAACAAGCGACTGCACGAGATTTGAAAGCTAAACGTCATAATACCACACTTTGTTCTAACTGATACTTCAATGTGAAGTTGAGCTTTTTATTATCATTATGAATAGGATAGTATAACTAGTGCGTCTAGTTTAGACTAGGTTAACCAGATGCACAGCATGAAGTCATTTAAAATTGATAAAAAATTTTCAGTGTGAATTTTTGTGAAGCGACTTCATCTTATGTAATATTGAGAAAAAGTTTTTGAAAAGGATTTGATGCACTACTAGCATCGTACTTACAAGCTCAGTGTAAACATTGAACTTGTAAGTACGATGCTAGTAGTGCATCAATTTTTTTTCAAAGTAATTTTAGTGGACTGATATTCCCTTTAAAGCGTCGATAACAATTAATTAATTGAAATTTTTTTAAACATTAAAAAGCCGTGCAATGGCAAAATTTTGTTGCGCATCTTGTGGTGTAAACAGCAAGTTTCTACAATTTGCCGTTCCAAAAGGATGACCGTTATGTTTTTCATAAAAATAAGGAGTGTCATACAGCATCTACCCGTTCTTATATACAAGCGCATTAATAAGTTTAGTTTTAAAACAGCCGTTTTTCCTGTCGCTACCTCAGAAGCGACAGGACTTTACATTTGTTTTGCTCTACGTAAATTGCATGTACGTGTAATCGCTGTGGCAAATTTGTGTGCGTGTTTGTGTGTAAGTTTTCTGTTTTGTGTGATAGTGTGTGAGCTGGCCCAGGCGGCCAGTCAGCTAGCTTCATTTTGTTGTTGTTAGCTATAGCTTACTGCAGGGCCAAAATGGCCTAATTAGGCGTTTTTATAGTTATTAAAGCACTAAGCCGAATTTCTTTCCATCGCCTGACGCTTCAATATTCGACTGTAAGTAATGAATTGAATTACTTCCAGAATTATTCAAAACAAGCAGCAAAACAAGAGCAAAGGTCGTCCCAAAACTAATTAAAATGCTCCTCGACGGCAGTTTCAAACTAGTTGAATAACCTTTTTAACCAGAAAATTTATATCAAATTTTGGCATGACGGTTTTATTCTTACCTAATTGGTTGAGTACGCGTTTTTATTTAATTTTTTTTATTTTTATTTACGTTATGTGTGAGCTAGACTGGACGACGCAAATAGACTGCATTTACAACTCTGAGTCTGCACTGGCTTGCAGACACGACGGACAGGCATAAACCAAGCTTGAGGCTTTTTAGACCATGGTTTCAACTTGTAACCATTTATGCTGGCATATTTTTAGGCAAAATTTTGTGAGGGGCATCGACCAAAATGGGGGGCGCACCAAATTTACGACAATACACTATTTTTACACGAAAAAATGGTTATTATACGCTAAATGTTACAATTTCATACGTTATTATAGCTACACTAATACTAAATTTAGCAAAAATGACCCAAAAACCCGAAGAACACGACATCGCTACAGCTAAAAAGTGGCTAAAACGTCCTTCTGAAAAAAAAAAATTGGGCTATGGGGGGCACCCCATCTGAAATGGGGGGGGGGCTCAAAATTGGGGGCTCCGGACCAAATGGGGGGAACGCCCCCCCAACCCCCTCCCACTAAAAATATGCCAGTTACGCCCGTGTTTCTTCTTTCGCAAACATCCTGATAGCTACACATAATATTCACTAACCGAACACACGTTTGTTTTTGCTAAACCCTGTAGTGGGTTGGTTCGTCGGAATTTGTGTACTATGTAGGTTGGGTAAATTCAAGTTACATACACACATTAAAGCTGAGGAAATCTGGGGGGAGCGCTGAACTGAGGGGAGGCGTCACGCTGTTCTTTTTCTAATTGGTGAATGAAATGGGGGGAAACAGTCGGGTCAGGTGTGATTGTGCAAGTGCGATCCTTCGTGGTTATAGGTAGGTTACATCGCGTGTGGGTCCACGCGATAAAAGATCCTCTGTTCTCCGGTGAGAGTTGACAAACCCTATCATTTCGGGTAAACCAAAGAACCGGGGGTGGGTTTGAATGAGGTAGACTTCGAGGCCTACGTATAAATATGGTAGCGGGTTGGTCACGTGAGCAAGGTGACAAGTTTTGTCGTTTACTCCTTGCATTGTTTAGAAGAAGGCTTGGGGAACAAGGCGGTTCCTACAAAAAGCATATATACTTGGCTGAATAGCACAAGCATATATGCGGGTTTACCCGTTAAGTTGGGGGTCCTCTACTCGTTTTCTTGTGCTTCATACACGTTAATCGTATTTCTAAGCTGTAATTTTGACAGTTAACAATTTGAAAAACTTTCGTGCACCCATACATACGTAAACTGTTTAAGATTTTGATTATTTTGTGTCGATTCTACAATTTTTTATAATCTTACGTGTAAATCAACACACATGTTTTATTTATTTCTTTTTGTATATGTGATTAAATGTGTATAAATTTTTCTAAATGTGTACGAATTTACAATTTATATGTCTCACACTCTTCCACTCTACCATCCTCACAGACTAAGATAAATCACAAAAAGTAAACTTTCTGTTACTTCTGCCTAGAAAGTAAGTTCTGGATGTTAGTGTTCTTTACATGTCAAAGGTCTCGATATAATGTTCTGCGTTTACTTCTACGTGATAAAAAGTAAGGTTTACATATGTTAACTTATTATTGTACTGTGCTATATGAAGTTTTCTTGTGTGGAAAAAAAACGCTCTACTGCAAAGTTTCTTAGCTCAATTTCGCTTAACTTATATTAATTTGCTGTCCTAACTTCATTAACCATTTTCAACTGAAATTTTCATTAACCACAGAGGACCTTCAACGAGCCGATGGTCGCCACTAGCAGTTAAATTTACTTAAACTACTAACGGCCGATTGCACCAACTTATTCTCGAGCTATTCTTATTCTCGAGCTATTCCAGAATAGTTATTCTTGAGGTTTTATTCTCCAACTTTTCCACTGCACCATTAGAGAATAGCTCGAGAATAACTATTCTCTAGAATAGCTGGAGAATACCTTATTCTCCAGCTGTCCAATAAAAATGGGGCTGCATCATTGTTATCCAATCACAGCCCGGCAGACAGCCAATTGAGCTCGAGAATAAGCCTAAATAAGCCCCGCCTACAGATTCGTTGTGAGAGCAGATTTGCTTCTCGTCCGCTCACCGAACCTACGTCGACTTGAGCACAGTCAGTAACTTGATGGCGTACGAAACCCGAATACGAGCATTTTTAAATTTCTTTGTGTTGTTATTTTTACTGTAAATAAATAATATATAAGCTAAATAAACATGAATATGTTAAAAATATGGAAATTGGTAATTTTTTTAAAAAGTTATTAGGTTATTCTTCAGCTATTCCTGGTCTAGATCAGGAATAAGTTGCACATTACTGGAGAATAGCTGGAGATTAATTCTCTAACCTTGGTTAGTGCAATAATGTTCGTTATTCTTCAGCTATTCCTGAGCTATTCCATAACTATTCTTGAGCTATTCTCCAACTTCGAGAATAACTATTCTCGAGCTTAAATATTGGTGCAATGAAAACTTATTTTATTCCTGAGCTATTCTCGAGCTATTCCTATTCTTGAGCTATTCTTTGTTGGTGCAATCCGGTGTAAAACTGTGTGAACTATTTAAACCAGTAACAGTATCGATAAACTAATTGACGCTTTCTGAGAGCTTATGCTTAGTTCACGCTTGATTCGGTTACAACCCAAACTGATTCCTGACACGTCCCTAAGAACTAAAGAAACGGTGAGTGCTGAGACTACGACAAATAAAGACAATAGTGATTTTCGAGTAAGTTCTGAGTTCGAGTAAGTTGCTTTATTATAGTTATATAAAAGAAATGCTACACAAACAAAACGTTTGGGATTCCCCTGAGTTCAGTTGCTTGCGCCAGCTTGCGAGGAGAGCCCAGTCACAAGATAGCCCAAGCTCACACGCATGCAACAATCATCTAAGCCTAACCAGAAACAGAAAAAGGGGGATAACAATAGGAACGTAACCTGTCCTAGTATAATGGGACATCGGAATCTTGTGACTGGGGTGGGCGACACGGGACCGCCAGTGAAAACCAGGCCTTCCGCTCCTCCCGCGTGAACCTCGGATTACTTGGTGGCCCCCCACAGCCAGGCGAACATACGCATGTACACATAATATGTAAAATAAGTAACGCCTGCTGGCAAGCCACGGGTAATCCTCTTAGCCTTCTCAGGCTGAGGACAGCTCGAATCGTTTCCGAGCGACACTACGGCTGTGAGAACGGTGAAAAAATGAAGAAGCTTAACGGTTTAATAAGAATAATATTAGCGGCTACAAGACTTAGGAGTTGTGGTGCAGTGTTTAGCATTCTCCAAGCCCACACAAAAGTCTCAGGCTCAGTTCTCTTCACCCTGTTTTGTTTTCAAACGCATTTTTTCAAGATATTGTTGTTTAAGTTCACTCGACGTAAAATCTACAAACAGTTTTGCAAAATTGTATATTGAAAAACCTTTTTGAAAGTTGAAAAAATCTGAGCGACAGGTTAAACTTCTATTGAAGGGATTTCTTCCAGCTGTCTATTCTACCGATTATATTTATCTTGCACTAAAAATTGCTACTGTTGGTCAAGACTGCAATGCTGCAGTAGCCATAGATCAAAACTCAATGAATTTTGCATAAAACTGCTGCTTGTTTAGCATATCGTTCATATGTAGCACAGCGGCAAAAATTAATCTAGTTTTCATTCTTGTTATAATAGAGATTGTTTGATATTTAGTTTTATCTGAATACTAAAAACTAGCAAGAACAAACGTAAATTTGTAGCATAGACAAACAGTTAGTTTCACTATTCAGTAACATTAAGTAGTATCTTGTGGAAATTTTAGCTGTTTTTTGAAAGCCTCATATGATTAAAAGAATCATGAGACAGCATATATTTAGGCTTCTTCAATTTATTTCAAATTTTACAGACAAAATTTACGAACAAACCCTGAAACTTCGAAAGACTAGCAGTCAGAATGAGAAATTCTTTTCAATGTCTTAGCTAGAGTAAAAATGAGCAAAATTTTTATCAATATCGATTGTATGGAGTAGTTAAAAACTGCAAAAAGCTATTGTGCTTTTGAAATTAGGAAGGGCTCACTTATTCGTTGCAGCATGCAGGACTGGTAACAATTCTCCAATATTCCTTGTTGACCTATGCACGCTGGTACGTAAAAAACGTCATGAGATTGATGCTGTAATTCCTGAAAATAAAATATACTCTGTGAAGTTTTTGGTGTTTCTATTGGGGCTTTAGATAAATTGCCAAAGTCCGAAACCGACGTGTGATCCAAATGTAGGGCATGTCGTCGAGAAACCTAGCCTACCTTCCTAAAAAACTAGGAAAACAACGGTTTGTTGCGAGTTGTTGCGGCGTACAAAATAGGTTTATAAATGCTGAAATAACATAAAGGGCAGATCCGATAAACAAGGCGGGACACGAAAACAAATGGCCGCAGCCAAAAACATCACAACCGAAAGTCGTGAAAATTCATTATAAATTATATCTTCATTGAGCCAGACCATTCACATCAATGTGAAGAAATGTAAATATGATGACCGAATGTTTTTTGAACGTTTCCTTAGACATATTTTGACTGTTAATATTACTCTATTCACACTGTTCACATTTGTTAGAAATACTTCGCTACTCTATTATTAACACAGTAACAAGTATTAGTTAAAATTGGTGAAAGCAACACTCAAACTGCCTAAGTTGAATCTAAAACAATGAGGTACCCCAGCAACGTTCGTGAAATATTTCCCAGTCAGACTAATTGAGAAATCGCAAATTTGTCCAAACAGGCACTGATTTTTTAAGTTCTGAATTGTCATGTAGTTTTTAGCTGTTTCCTGATTTTTGCATACAGGATAGATAGACTCCCAACAGTCTGACGTCGCATTGTAGCATTTCTTCCAAATGGGATCTAAACCGAAAGCGTCATTCATACAAAAACACAGAGCGCACAAAGTTTACAAGCCAAACGTTCTAAAATTCTGACATAAAATGATACCACTTTTCAAAAAAGCTGTTTTCACTTTTTGTGCTTTAGATACAAATTTTGAGGACAAACTTCATACGAAACACAAAAATCTAATCCTGTAAAATCTGCGGGAAATCGGTTTGTGTGAGCCAGGCGTTTGTTTGCTTATAAACAGATAAACTGCTGCAAAATTAGCTAGAAGAAAAGGGTTGATTTTATAATCGCCCAAAAATGTCAATTGTAGTAAGTTTTTTTACATATTTAGAGCAGCATCAGACAGCAGCTTTAATCCTTTGCTTGGCTAACCTTTTTGGCATCGAAAACCCTGTGCTGTAGCATTATCATTCACACAGATTTGGTTTATTGTGCAATTTGACGTAATGCCACATCCCTTCTTGTGTGGTAAATCAAGGTCAAGGATTAGAGGATATCTATTTGTCACAACATCTTCAATCAACGCAATTTTTTGCTCTCTTTGTGTCAAATCAATGCTTTGATTGATTGCGAGCAAATTTTCTTCGGTAAACAACTCATAGATCGGAACCCATGTCATTCGAATAGGGACTGGCATTTCAAATGCTTGAGATGCCCAGTTTTCAATACCTTCCCTTGGCCTGGAGCCAAACGAGGAAATCGTTTGCGATTCAGTTCTTGTGAACTTTTCCGTCATTGTTTCATTGGAACTAAGGCTATTCTTATTACTCTCCGAACTGGCGCCAAAGTTTACGCCAACAATTCCCATACTGCCACCCATTTCCATGTTGAACGCGCTCCGAGCCCCTTCCACAAGGGTCTTTCCATCCATTGTTCTTGTTGTTTCTTCATCAACCCGCTGGATATAGACTATACGGGCGCCCATGAGAGTTCTGCTGCTGAAATGAGTACCGTAATCGTACAAAAACTGTTTGAGTTGAAACTCAAATAAATATTTTGGTGCGGTGAACAACTTATAAACGCTCAAACGAAAGTTTTCACGAAAGTTTGGCGTAGCATATCGAGTTATGTGAACAGCGTAGACCGTGCATTCTGCCTTGATTGTGATTACAGATCCATGCTTTTTTGAAAAAAACGAATACATGCTTGTGTCCGCTTTCGTATTTCCGCTAGAACTTGAAATAGACAAACCAAAGGAAAACGGCGGTATAGATTTCCTTCCCCTAGACTTTCCCGACTTTTTGGACATTGAGGAAAGCTTGTTGGAAATTGCTCCTTTGAATTGATTAAATTTATTTTTAAATTTATTTTTTTTATCAGACAGTGTGCTGCGCCATTTATTTTTTGCATCAGTCAGTTTGCCGCGCAACCCTTTTCCTTTCGCGGTGGTTCCCTTCTGGCCAGTAACTGGTGCTCTGGTGGCTCCCTTCTGGCTAGTAACTGGTGGGCTGGTGGCTCGATTTTGGCCAGTAACTGATGGTCTGGTGGCTCCGTTCGTCCCGAGAGTTGTATTGGTTGGTTGGTCGGCACTCCTACCAAAATTCACTCCCACATTGAACTCCGATCCGGACTGGCTAGCGATGGTTAAAGATTTCGTGTACTCGCTGACGGTCGTTATCACCTCAGCGGTGTACTCCCCTGAGCAATGCAATTCGTCGGCGGCATCAATCCCCGGTTCCAGCTTCATTCCCCCGGTGTCAAAGTGGTAGACACTGGGCTCAAAAATCTGCTGTCGCCATCCTGGGTCGTTTCCCGCCGCCGAAAACGGATTTCCCTTAAGCATATCGTAGCCTTGCAAGGCTTTAACCAGATTATCAAACGGTGTCCAGGTGGGGTTTTTGAAGTCGGGCAGTTTCATCGTTATGCTGACATCTCCTGAGAAAGACAAAGTGACACAGAAATGAAGCATTACACAAAGTTACAAAAACAAACAGATACCGTTGAAATGTGATAAGAGTTAGCAACTTATATTTATTTAACTCACACCGTACCATTACTGCAATGCTAGGGTGTTAGCCACTAGGAGCTTGGCATTTCTGAATGACCTATGGGTCAGTGAAATGCCATATATGCTATATATACAGCCGAATTTTGAAGTTGATTAGGGTTGTAAATTATATATATTCAATGATCTGTCAAGTTCAAAATGGAAATAAGACTAGTTTTAATGCTTAAAACTTAATAATGAATTTATACTGTGAATATAGTGAAGCATACTCTTGAGTTTTAATTTTTTGAAGTATAATCTTTGTCTTCGTGTTCGCCTAAATTAGGGTCCGTTGAATGGTTCCTTGATCGCTAAAATTTAAATTATGGGAGAACTTATGAGAAGGTTACGAGTAGTATATAAAGTATATATTTCAGAAGTCTTTATATAATCTTCTCATAAGTACTCACATACAAGGTTTTTTCAAAAAAATTTGTGTGCATAATTGTGCAAAATTTTAATTTTAGTGTGCAAAATTTTATTTTTTTGTGCAAACTGTAAATCCGTTTTCTTTTCCTATATAAATGCAAATATATATACGCGTTTTTATCAGAGATGCACGGGAGCAATCGGCAAGGGGTGGTTACCGACCACCGGCGGAGAGGGGGGCGGTCTTGGTTATAGTTTTAGTCCAAAAGCCGGGAAAAGTTTTTCACTTTTTCGACTTCTTACGTCACATCAGACAGGGTATTACACAAGTAAAACAGCAACATGTACTCGTGTATACCTGCATATACAATATATAACAAGCAACAGTAAGCCACAGAGTTGCAGGGGGTTGGGGCGGATTCAGGAAAAACTTTCCAGAATTTTCCATTTTAGGCTAAATTTGGTCAATTATATAAAGACGAAACGGAAAGTTTTTCAAAAGGAAAGGAAATAAAATCCAAAAGAGGACCCTTGTGTAAAAGTTCACTGGCTAAAAACTTCTACAGGGGTACCCCCTTGTTACGTATATATATAAACATAAAATCGTACCAGTGGCAAATCCAAGAATTTTTTCAGGTTTGGTGGAGCAATTCTTCCCACTCTGTCAGCCAGTTTAGTTTAGAAACGCAGATGCCGTTTGTAGTTTGTGGGGGTCTCCGTTTGGGGAGCTAGGATTGCCAAAAAGCAGTATCAAGATCTTCCGCCGTTGAGGGTGCCGCCAGTGATTCCAGTAGATGCAGGGGTCTGGGGGCGGCAGCTCCCAGGATTTTTTTTCGATTTTGCATTAAATAAAGTGCATTCTGAGCATATCAGAGGCCCGTCGGGCACTGTGCATTATTGTGCAATATTTTAATTTAATATTAATATTTAATTTTAATTAACCACAGAGGACCTTCAATGAGCCGATGGCCGCCACTAACAGTTTAAAGAATTACTTATACTAGTATAAATAATATTATTGATAAAATAATTGACACATTCTGAGAGCTTATGCTTAGCTCAAACTTGATTCGGTTACAACCCAAAATGATATCTGGCACGTCCCTAAGAACTAAACAAACGGTGAGTACTCAGACTACGACAAAAGAAGACACTGTCGTGATTTTCGAGTAAGTTTTGAATGCTTTATTATATAAAAGAATGATACACAAACACAAAACGTTTGGGAGAGTTCAGTTGCTTGCGCCAAGGCCAAAAAACTTGCGAGGAGAGCCCCAGTCACAAGATAGCCCAAGCTCACACTCATGCAACAATCAGCCAAGCCTAATCAGAAATATAAAAAGGGGGCCAACAATAGGAACGTAACCTGTCCTAGTATAATGGGACATCGGAATCTTGTGACTGGGGTAGGCGACACGGGACCGCCAGTAAAACCAGGCCTCCTGCTCCTCCCGCGTGAACCTCGGATTACTTGGTGGCCCCCCACAGCCAGGCGAACATACACATATACACATAATATGTTAAAGAAGCAACGCCTGCTGGCAAGCCACGGGTAATCCTCTTGGCCTTCTCAGGCTGAGGACAGCTTGAGTCGTTTCCGAGCGACACCGCAGCTGTGAGGGCGGTAAAAAAAATTTTAATTTGTGTGCAAAATTTAAAAAAAGTGTGCGTTTGCACAGGGTTTTGCACAGAAAAAACCCTGCAGTCCCATAAAGTTCTCACATAAAATTATATGCTCTCGCTGAAAAACGCATAGAATGTGTATGCACACGCGCTCGCCCAATTAGATGCTTAGCAGTACAATAGCAGCTTTGATTTTTGGACTGACGGTGCGATCGTAAGTTTGTTATTTGGTTTCCACATTTCATATACGCAAAAGTTACACCCATAGCCGCTGCAGTCGTTTTAAATTAAAAATTTTTATTTGGTATTTTTCAGAATAACACATCGGAATATATTTTTACATATTGTTGGGGATGTCATTAAAATTAATTCAAAGTTTTTAGAAAATGAGAAAAGTCAATGCGTCAAATGCTTTTTTGTGAAAGTTCACTAAAACAGGTATCATAAATTGTCCCCAATAGTGTTTATAAACTTGTTTTGAAACTCAGTTATGAGTTAATAAAAATCGCGCCAGCCGTAAAAAAGACAAAAATGGCGGACGGTGGGGGCGATATAGGGGATATATCTCCCCTTTTGCCCGGAGCAAAAAAAAATTTAAGCTTCTGCAAAATAGCCGTAAATTGATGAAATTTGGCCGAAAAATTGAAAACTTTTTTCCAGAGGCTACTCGCCTCCGGAACCAACACGCTTAGGTATGTCAGCTCTGAGGCTTACATTTCAGTGCTGTTGTTAAATGTTCAACATTACGTAAAGCATCCATTAATGCTACAAATTGAAACAGTTATGAGTTTACAACACCAAGTATACAATAGTCAAGTTGGTATTCTTTCCCGGTCCCAACAAACACTTTACAGAAAAATCCGGGGTTCAGGTCGAGACCTACTTTGTTATTTGGCCGAAAAACTTCGATACTTCTCTGGTTGACTGAATTTGACCGACAAATAAAATAATTTGCCTACGTACAAAATGGATGCTGCAGGATGTTAAGGATGCAAAGGCCTATTCACGCGAGGGAGCATGAGCGGGCGCACACGCACACTTGCCTACTGCATTGCGTGAAATAATGCAGCAGGCAGTGTGAAAATAGAATGCGCCCGCTCATGCTCCATGGCGTGCGTCATAGCGTACGTGGGGGGGGGGGTGGGGGTGGGTGTGGTTGGTTTGTTGGGTGGGGAGTTGGGTTATTGTTTTTTGGTTTTTTTGTTCTGTGGTTTGTTTGGGTTTTTGTGTGAGGGTCCTGTTCTCTAAGCCGAGTGGGTGTTACACCATGGAGTAAAATGAATAGGCCTTAAGGCTCTAAGGTTAACAGATCAGCTCCAAGAAACAATAAACTGTGTTTTCCAGGGGCACTACATGCTGCTGATGAAACATTAAGGTGCCGGCTGCAAAATTTTATCACTGTTACAACACACAATCAATTACTATGGATAATTTTAAATTGTGAGGTCTGAGTGTCCATATTCCAGAGGAAATATTAAACGCGGCCATTATCTGTGGATAAAATAATTTTTTCAAGTCAACCCAATGACTGCACAATGCAGACACATTTATAGTTCATTTGCCTGAAAGCCTCTCAAACAGCAAAACTTGGTAAATTTTAAACAAGTTTTTAAGTTAAAACTTCAAAACTTATGTTTTTGAAAGAAATAAGGTCTCACCGAGATTCGAACTCGGATAATTGGAATAGTAGTCCACAGTGCTAACCGTTGCTTTATGAGGACCTGTTAGATAGAATCATAACTTTAATGCACTTTAATGTACACAACTTCTTTCTGTGCGACATACCTGCAACTTCACTTGCGTAATCTAAGATTTGAATAGTGACAATTGATTTAATGCAATTGAATAAAACGTTCAAGATAATATCAGATAGAGTCGTTTTGCAATACAGTTGTTCTGCTGATTAGTTCCACGACAATTTTTTTGTTGTTTTATAGATGCCGTGGTATCAGCGACCGGTTGATTCAATTGGTTGAGTTATGGATTCAAAATCCGAATGTTAGTGGTTCGATATCATCCCGGCGCTTTCAGTTTTGCACTTCCATGCGAGAATTGTGTCATGGCTCAAGTCAGCTCTATGCATACATAGGTAGAAAGAAGATGGGAGGTACCTGCCTTTTTAGTGTTAATTGACACTAGAAAATTGACCTACTCGAAATAACATAGGAGACGGAAAATCTGAATATAGCATATACGCGGCCCCTGAGGGCGTACCCCCCCCCCCCCTTTTTTGTTGACCACGGTGCGCTCCTGCATATATATATATATATATATATATATATATATATATATAGATATATATATATATATATATATATATATATATATATATATATATATATATATATATATATATATATATATATATATATATATATATATATATATATATATATATATATATAAAAAAAAAAAAAAAAAAAAAAAAAAAAAAAAAATATATATATATATATATATACATATATATGTATATATGGGTACGTATGCATTAATAGGCAGATACTGTATGTAGTAGTTTTTCTAACATAATTTCAAGTAAACTTACTCTTGGTTTTTTTAGTTTCTTCCATCTTTGGGCCATGGCTTTCACTAGACTCATGTTTTGCCTTCATAATTGCACGTTTCGGTTGCAACACGACAGCATGAATGCAAACTTTTTGATGACATATTTCCAGCTGCTTTCCATAACGGGCAGGCTCTAATTTTTTCCATACCTTCTCCTTTCGTGTCTCAACTTTTACATGCACACTTTTCAATTTTCCATCTATATTTACAGCCCTAAAATATAATAGACCAGTGAATTGAACATTGAATTTCTAATAAAGGACAAGTAATACATAAAATATGTAACCGTAGGTTTTTTGATTAGCTTCTACTCTCGGTAGACTAAACCGATTATATCAAAGTCAGTTTTTACTTGTCTTGACTTGACTTATGCGCCACCAACAGGATCCTGTTCACGGCCCGGTCCCAAGAGTTCCCACAATTTGGCGCCACTGCCTTCTGTCCCTCGCTATATCCTTAACTATCTGGTCCCATGAGAACCGGCCATGCATATACGGCTTCAACGTCTCTTTGAGATCGGCTTTCACGCAATCGGCCCATGTTCTTCGTTGCCCACCAGGCTTTTTTTTCCAAAATGGAGCAAAGAGAACTTTATGGGGCAGTCTTTCCGGAGGCATCCGAGCCACTTTAACCGCCTTTTCCGCACCTGCGCTTCCATAGATGGTCAATTCCCAGCACGCGCTCGGACATTAGCGAGGGATATCCGTTCCGCGGACTTGATGCGTTGTATGGTACGCAGACATCTATATTCAAATGATTCCAACTGTCTGATGTAGCTAACTCTCATTGGTATAGTTTCGGTGCCATACAGTAGAACGGACATCACCATGGCATCAAAGATACGCAACTTGGTCCGAAGCGACACTCTTTTTAAACGCCATAAGGCTCTTCTCAGCTATTTCTATTCTCAGCCATAGCTATTTCCCGCCCGGGGTTGCCGTTTGCTGTCAGTGTACAACCCAGATATGAGAACTCAGATACCTGGGGCCGGTTTCATAAAACTACAATCCTACAATTGTAGCAAGCGCGAGACAGCAGGAATAAATTACAATTGTAGCAAAAAGTGGTTTCATAAACCAGCTGTGTATTTTATGTGATGCTACAATTGTGGAATCACAATCCTAGGATTGTTCTTCCACAATCCTAGGATTGTAGTACACAATTGTAAAATTGTTTGCTACAATCCTAGGATTGTAGCAGTCAGTTGTAAAGCAATTACACTCAAATTTGCCAACAAATCTGTGCAACATTTATTTCATATCTAAAAAGTTATTAAATAAACTTATTCAAACTGAAAAATTGTTAAAAAAGGACGCACAACACTAGTTTTTAACTAAATACTTGAATACAAAAGCGGTTTCATAAAATTACAATCCTACAATTGTGGACTACAATTGTAAAATTTCAGTTTCACCAAGTCGCCTAGAATTGTGAAAGCCTACAATTGTAGATTCACAACGGTTTCATAAACGCTACAATTGTAGGTGCTCTTAGCATGTATTGATGCGCGACTTTTCAGGCTGCTACAATCCTAGGATTGTGGCTACAATTGTTGGTTTCATAAACAGAATTGTAGATTTTTATGCTGACTAGAATTGTAAAATTGTGCTACAATTTTCACAATTCTAATTAGCAGCCCACGTTTTGCTTTTCAATTTTTCCGTTTGGCACCGTTTTATTATTTTGCAATCACGATATCTGTTTCGTTCTATTTGATTGCTTGCCAATTTATATTGACATTTTTTACGCTTCATGTTTATTTTTTAAGAATTATTCACTTATACCTAAACTTCATTAAAAGCTCATTATAATTGAAATAATTTTAAATTTTTTTGTCCCTATTTGTAAAAAACTTGTAATTGTACAGTTGAAAAATTTCCATTATATGAAGGGAAAATTTCTCTGACCAAAATTTTAATGCTATTTAACAAGTGTTCTGTGGCTCAGCGAGTTGAAATTCAATTTTAATAATAAACACGGGTCGTTCGTAACTTCGTAGTTCGTACCTATAGACCTATGGGTTTGGTTGGGTATGGGTAGAAATATTATAAGCACGGGTTACCCGCACGTATCCATTGCAAACTGCGCAGTCACGAAAAAATTTTGACCCTTGAAATCTGAAAAATCGCCAAACTTTTTAGTTTTACGGAAGTTGAATAATAGTTTCAGTTTAGTTTCAACAGTGAATTTGTAGTTTTAATAATGAAAGTTTTAACAAAAAATAGTTGCACCAATCTTGAGAAAATGAAACTTGGGATTCCGTTACATAAAAAATAGATTTATACTATCAAGAGGCCAGCAAATAGTCGCAGAAGTCATGCTACTAAAAAGGTACTTAATTTTAGCAGATATAAAACTGAGTTTGTCGAATTAAAAAGCTTAAATTTGCTCATACACAATGGAATTTTTAACACCCAACCCCAAATATGTTGTGTGAATTGGACCAATTTCTTTGTAGGATTAAAGCAAAGAAGTTTAGGTATGGGTTTGAACTAAAATAAAGTACCTGATTTACTTTATCTTGTTTTGTTTGTTTAGTCCGATGTCATTCCATTCTTAAACCTTGGACTAAAAGAAGTCCATTCCGTTTAGTTATGTAAAAAATGTGCCTTTCAGATAGTAAAAAAACAGGATATATGGAATATAAATTACAAAATACGTGCATATTTCAGTATAGAAAGATTATAAAATTGGTTATCAAAAAAATTGTAGAAAAACAGCAAAAAATACTCTAAAAATACAATTAAAACAGTAGTTGTTAAAAATAACAACAACAAAAATCAACAACTGTACGAAAAAATTATATGCGCACTATATATGTAAGCGCATAGAAGTTCATCCCTGCGGAATGCAACTAATATGCAAAAACGCTCTAGCCCAGGATTGTAGAATTCTAAATTGAATGAATTCAACTGCTGAAATAGAACGTAATTCTACAATTCTAGACAAACATCACGTGTCACATTTGTAAGTTTATGAAACCAACAATTGTGATCTACAATCCTAGGATTGTAGTGAACATTTCATGCATGCAGCAGGCGAAGTGAAGGCTACAATTGTGATGTGCAATTGTAGGATTGTAAGCGTAAAATTGTGAAGTTTCACAATTGTGGCTAGCTTGATGAAACCAATTTCACTGCATTTTCACAATTCTAGGCTACAATTGTAGGATTGTAGTTTTATGAAACCGGCCCCTGATCTACTGGCTGATTTTTGATACTTAGCCTTGGCTCGATGTTATCCAAGTTTGCCATGATCTTGCATTTCTTGACATTGGGGAGCAGACCCACAAAGGCACCCTGTGCACTGACGCGGCTAATGACATTCTGCATTCCTTCTACTAGTTTTTCGATCAAAACAATGTCATCCGCATATTCTAGACTGGCAACATTTGTGCCAGCTCCTACGAGTACGCCATGGTTTGGTCGCATAGCCCGAGTCATGATCCAGTCTATGGCACGAAGAAACAGCACGGGAGAAAGGACATTTCCCTGCCGTACCCCGGTACCAACAGTAAAAGGTTCGCTAGTTTCCCCATAGACCTTCACACGACATACGGATTCCTCGTACATGGTCTTGATCATGCTGATATAATTATTTGGAATTCCAGCAATCTTCAATAAATCCCACAAACTCTCTGGGTGGATTTCACAAAGGTGGTTTTACTAAACCATGGTTTTACGTGCGTTTTTATATGATTAATATGATTTAATTAATATGATTATATGATTTTATATAACTTTTGTGAAGCCACCTCAAACATAAACAAATTTTAATTTCATCCGATTGTAGAAAATGAGGAATTAACCCATAGCTAGAAACATAGACTTTTTTATTGCCAATTCGGGAGATCAAATCGCATTGTAATTCAACTTTTAACTAAACTTGAAGGAAATTTCGATATCGCCAAACACTGCTTGACTTTACTTTGTAGTGTCAAGAAAGGGAGAGGGGATTCTTACAGAAAGAAAGATAGCATCATCATCAGAATGACTGGGGGGGATTCTAACCATCTCTGGACTACCATACATGCCAATCGAACTAGCCTAAACTAGACGGCAGACGCACTAGTCTTGTTACTATGTTTTAAAACTATCCTAAATATAGTGATAATTAGGGCACGTGGCTTTGGAAGGGCTGGCCTTGATGTTCTAAACATGAAATACTCTTACATTGTGATGGACGTGACCCGGTTCTCTGGTTCCAGGTCAATAAAGTTGGAGTTATTTTATTGTAAAAACTAGTCATATGTTTTTTGGCACATAAGTCAGCGGTAACCTATAGTTTTTGTGGTGTCAAATGAAAGCTGTTCTTATGTATATCCTAACTGATTCCGAAAGCTAGAACTTTTTACCAGTTAGCTTAAAAATGTTATGGCGGAAACAGTTTTTACGTAAACTTTGTATTTTTCTAAAATATCACGCAACGTCAGTGTTACCATTGATATCAAAAAGAAAATGCTCCCATGAAGTCCCCCATATAACTGTGATTCTTACACAGAACAGTTTTTAGTCCATCAGTGACCATGGAGCCGGCGATATGGGTCTAAATCTGAAAGTGACTTTAATCAAAAATTTTATTTTGCATTTTTCGGTATATAAGTCAGCGTTAACGTATAGTATTTTTGGTATCGAATAAATGTCCATCGTCTGCTATATCTAACTGTGAAAACTAGCACCTTTAACGTGGTCCCTGAAAAAAGTTATAGCCTAAAGTTCTTTTTAGAAAACATTTTGTTCGAGAAAATTCCTCCGCGACTATTCACACCATATACGTATTGAACAAAAGTTCGGAAAAGTTGAAATCGTTATAACTTGCTTCTACGTTGACGTAGAAACATTAAATTGACGACCATTCTGCTCAGAGCTTTAGGCGCTTTCGAATGACATCTTACTTGACGTTGACGGACGCCACATTAAATCAGCGTTTAACTATTCATTAATACGGAACATTGGTTGTTTTTGGTGCGACAATCGATAGCTCTTGACTAACGCTAGCATTTAAAAAAAATTCACGTCGATGCCTCAGCCATATGAAAAGTTATGGCTCCTGGAATTTTTCCCTT
This sequence comes from Trissonchulus sp. WLG1_4, assembly GCA_030248245.1. Taxonomy (NCBI): domain Eukaryota; kingdom Metazoa; phylum Nematoda; class Enoplea; order Enoplida; family Ironidae; genus Trissonchulus; species Trissonchulus sp. WLG1_4. Next base: position 44,345 of record JASANF010020570.1, on the reverse strand, counting down.
TGGTTGACTACCTGTAATCACCTCATGTGCGATCAAATCGCCAAATCGCATTGCAAGGCAATTTTAAACTTGATTTTTTTCAAAATAATTTTTAACGTTAAACACTGCGTGACCTCACGTTGTATGTAGATCTAGTTTAACTAGTCTAAACTAGACGCACTAGTCTTGTAATAATAATACTAATAAATTTAAAAGTTAAAATATAACGCAGCACTAACCAGAGCATTTCAAAGCGTAGTAAAAAACTAGACACTGAGAACCCAGCCGCTGCTTTCAGTGAAAATTGTTTTCGATTGAAACAAACTCGGGCTAGTTTGTTGTCGTTCGATGAGAGTTCAGGTATAGTTGTCATACCTCTAAAAAAATAAAATCATGTTTTTTCTTAAATTTGAATGAATCAGAAGCCGAAAACGTAAAAACTTGAATGTCTGTAAAAAGTACATTTTGCAGTAGATGTAGTAAAGTACCAATGTTTATTCGTTGATAAAATTTCTTACAATTAATCAGCAGTGTACTTAATGACAACTTGGGGCTTAATTCCCAAGTGTCGATTCATACTTACAGCCGTATGTCTGTTTAAAATTACGAATATAATGACGCCACTAATCGTGGATGAAATCAGATTGTGGCGTGGTTTTTTAAAATTTTGCCGGCTGAACGGACATACGGCTATAAGTAAAATGGATCCTATGTAAGATTGAGTCAACGGCTTACGAAAGCTGTTTAAAAAATTTTAAAGTTATTGAAGGCTACATGTTTAACCTTTTTGTTTAATATTTAAGTTTTTAATGAAGTAAATGTGTTAGGAGGCCCCAATTTAGAAAGAAAGGATAAAATGGAGGCGCCTGGAATCAGCCCGGACCGCTTGCTTCGAAGACAAGAATGCTACCACTAAACCACAGCCCCCGAGTTTCATATTCATAGGCCCTAATTCTCATTTACAACATATATATGAAAATGTATGTATCAAGATACAAGTCGCAACTAACCTGTTCATTCGTGTTCCAAAATATCCATTCTGTATTGAAACATTCAGTTGGTTTTTCACTTCCAACAGTACTGGCCGCACACATTTCTTTGCCTTTAATAATTCAGGGCTGGTCGAAATGCCGAATTTTTTTCTACGTTTTTGGGTTTTCGTCATCACCAAAATCAGCAGCAAAACCAATAGACCGCTAAAATAAGCACAAATTAACCCTTTCTCAAATAAGTATGAAAGTGGAAATCTTACATAACTTTTGAATAGAAAAAATGCCCCAATTTCAACAAATAAATAGAGGCGCCGAGAAGCTAACCCGGGCCGCTTGCGTCGACGACAAGAATTCGAACCATTACACCACAACCCCTAAGTCTCGTAGGCCCTAATTCTTATTTACAACAGTCTTCCCCCTTCGAACATCATTGCGACCCTGCAACGGTACTCAGGCGATACTCATGCTTCAGGGGTGAACCCGATGCCTCAAGGGCGGAGCATATTCACACATAGGCCTCCAAGCCTACTTCAATCACACTTAGGGTTTACTGGTTTACCCGCAACCACATGAATTCTCGATCAACCCGGAACGCTTCTCAACCAAATCGGAGGGTATGCTCCGGTTCACCCCTAACTGAAATCGACGCTTTTAACCTGGTTACGCTTAACCAAACACAACCCATAAACATACTACAGGAAAAGCCATGTAGGTACACGTACATACAGCACACCTCAACATGCCAACCTCAATCCAGGGCATTGGGCTCCTAAAACCAACCTCCGAAGACGTTTCTGTTGAATAGAAAGAGGAAGCCCCAATTTTGAAAAAAATAAATGGTGGCGCTGGAAATCGAACCCGGGCCGCTTGCGTCGAGTACAAGAAGAATGCTAACCACTACACCACATCCCCCAAGTCTGTTATGCCCTATCTGTCTAGCAGCGTGTAATTAGTTATTGATGATGGTTATTACTCATTGCATAAATTGTGTTTTTCAAGACAGGTATGAAATAATTTCTGCTGTATCCATCCTCAATTTTTCATGTCCGGGTTAGTTACGCTAGCTAAGTCATGCTAGATAAACTTACCGTAGAAGCATGTTCACGTTTTCACCACGTATAAGCAGTACAAAACCAGGTTTTAAATATCAGATGATATTGCTGTACTGATTATAACAACTACTGTATTCTGCAACAGAATATTGATAGTTTAATAAACATCCGACTTAAAACACGGTAATCAGTATCTAATGTGAACGCGTGTTAATAATGACGCACTTTGGTTCGAAAAGTGTGCATAAAAAGCGGTGTCACGGGGTAAATCTTCCCCCAGAAAGAAACACAACGGTGTTAACATTCACCCCAGAAGGAAATCCCGGTCCAACACTTGGCAGGGGTACCCTCCATATTTTTGACCCCGGTCTAAAAATGAACCCTAGAACTAAGTCAGCAAAATTTTGCTAAAGATGCAGTTTTCGACCAATCAGAGCCCTGTTGGGGCTACTCAACTTCAAGTTTATTGGGTTGCCACCCCGCGAAGCATTGGGGCAACTTCTTGTATTCGTTTTCGTGTATGTTTTTGCTGTTTTATTCTCGTTAGCAGTAAATATGTAGTTGAAGTTTTTCTCTGGGGTATTGGTCCGAAACATCCGCACACATGTTATGCTGCAAACCACGGGGCTCTTGGAATTTAGGCCGTGGAGGCGAGGGCCAAAGGACAGAATTGACCGTGCGCCCGAGCCCGAATGGAATGCAGGATAACGTTGCCGACCGGGGCAAACTGCTCAAAGTCGCTCAAATCAGGCCCTATCTAGGTCCGGGGTCACACACGGAATCACACACAACAGCTGCAAAGCCCTCCAAAGGGCGTCTACAAACAACAGGCCCTAAGACGCCCTAGGGAGGCAGTTTTACAGCTCAGAAATTTTATTGGAAATTCAACATTTTATTGAGCATGAAAACAATAACAATTTTAAAAATAGGAGAAAACAAATAAAAACTAACTCACAGCACGGAACTGACTCAGGGGACCTAACCCTAATCCTCAATGGCACTCAATGGCAATGGCGGGGCCTCACTACTTAAACCCCTGTCATGCGCCGGTGCCAAACCCCCCGTTTCCAGAAAATTGTCTGACTGTACTAAGCCAGACCACACATAAGAGGTATTCAACTTTTTGGTTTGTGCCAAATCGGATGCGGGTTAGCTCCCCTGTTCAAACATAATAACAAATATATTGAAATAATTTAAATATTACGTTTTATTAATGAATTTAGACGCTGCAATTTAAATATGAAGAGAAATTTCAGAATGTTGAAATATATTTCTATTCATGCGACACGTCATCATTTTCGACGCTCGCAAGCCTGCACAGATAGGCAAGAAGTATCTGGCAGCCTTTCTATTATCTCAGAAGTGTACAAACGGAGCGCGGAGCGCTATTCTATTCACAAACACCGATAATTTAGGAACTGTTAAAAGTGTGAATCTGCAAATTCTCAGCTGTAAAGATACGAAACCAACGCTATATTTTGGAATATTTTCGATATTTGGCTGCAGAAAAACCCGCCTCGAGTAGGGGGTCACCCTACATTGTCAACAGGTGCCCCCCTGCGCGGGCACGACGTCCCGGCGTGACTAGCGCACGTCTATTGGGTACCCCCTAGTTGGGGCGCGTTTTCCTGCCCTGCTAGCGTCCAAATTGGCTACCCAAAATTTTAAAACACATATGCAAATTTACACAGAGTTCATAAGAGTTCTTTCCTGAAAATACAAAAAGAAGACATACAAGTACGTACACAATGCGATCAAGATGGCTACCGCCAATAACCCGTTAAAAAGTCTAAAAATTCAGCGATAATTTCGAAATAACGCGATCAAATTTCAAGCCTAAACTTTCCAAAATACCCATGTTACTCCAAACCCTTTTCAAAAACCTTTTTCTCCAAATCGTTAAAACCACGTATCGTGCCCCCCAACTCTGGAGGTTCCACCAGATTGAACTCCGGATCGGCTAGCCTGTAGGCCGCTGACCCGACCAGTACACAGAAAACTCTATCGGGCCGTTAGCCCGTCTGTAGCCTACACCCTTACCCTACCTAAGAAAACGTACGTACCTAGCTAAATTTTGGTTTTCACACTCCCTACATACATACTCATGTTAGTACACAACTTGGGCCCTTTAATCCTCACTCTCTCTCCTCTCTGCTAGCTAGCACTTAGAAACTCTCCGTAGCTGCTCGTATATACTCTTGGGACTTGCCCTAACATCGGCGAGCTCGCGGCTGCTTTATATGACGCACGCCTCGTGCACAGCACGTAAATAGACGCGATTTTCGGAATGCCGGCCGGTCATCCGTCACGTACGCCACTCACCCTCGCAACTACTACTCTCTCCGATTTTACCACTCGCGATCCAAAGGAAACACTTAGAATTCGGGCATCGTGCCCTCTCCACAGTTCAGCGGTCTCCCACACTTTGAGTTCGATTCTTTCCCTATTTTTCACAACACTCAATCATACTATCAACACACACAATCACACCACACTCGCTTACAGACGTTCTAACTGTCCTTATTATCCCTACCTACTAATTTCTCGTTGCGATCAAAGTGCAACATACGTGAATACTGGCCGACACAACAACCCACAACTAGCTGCAAAAGTTCGTCCATTCTGGCAATATCAGGACCAGCGTGGGGACACAGGACGATGACGGCAGGCAGGCGCTGGCTCCGGATTGTCGGCTGGACGGTGCTGGACTGGCTCGACGTGCCGTTGACGTAGTGACGGGTGGCGATGGCGGGGTCTAGCACGGCGGTCGGTTCTCTCCAACGGGGTGTCGCCCAGATAGTCGCGACAAGTCATATAGTCCGGGGCTGTAAATAGTAGCCCGTCCCCCCATAGTCCGTACCGCCCCAGTCACCCCCGCTTCACTCCCCGATAAGTCCCCATCCGCACACAAGAATAGAGTCAATATTGCCCCGAATAGGGCTGCAGTGATCGACGTTCGGTGGGGCATCGTTCTTCATGGGGTAGCCAGCCAGTTTCTTTGCATCCGCCGAAATTCCTCTCCCCAAGGATCTGGATCACCACCGGTCACTGACTGCTCTCCGGTCCACCATGCGGTCCCTCGCTTAGTCGCTTAGCGTTTAGGGGCAAACTTTCTGGGCAGGACTGGACTTTCCCTAGCCCTACACACACACACAATTTTTACTTTTCAAGATTAAACCCATCGCTGTCAATTTTCCTCAATACTCTATTAAAACTATAATGTTGCTCTCACATCCTTTTTATTACGCATACGTTATAGTAATTTGTTAATTTGTTATTTAAAAAATTTCTAACCAAACAAAACAGAACCAACTCAAACGAAAAGAAAATCACTCAAATGCAATACCTAATAATTTAGTTTAAACACAATACATTAGATAAAAATTTCGGCCCAACAAGATAAAAATTAGTAATTCAATTTTGATCGCAACAAGAGCCCCCTGGTACTTACTCCCGTGTCTTTCATGTATATAGTCCGCGCCTTGGGATACAACCACTTTATATGGGAGTTTTCCTCCCCCTTTTACCCCAAACACCCACACAGTACCTGTCTTTTCGACTAATATAGAGGACATACGTAAACCAAGACGCGTCTATGTGTTGTATTTGCTGTTTATAATCTCATGCACTGCACACACACTCATTCCACTCCGCCTCCCCAATGTGGCACCCACTGCACGTAGCTAAGTACAGAGCCTATATATTGTCTCCAGCCTGCGTAGTAAAGTATGTATGTGCTGGTCCCTTTCGCTGGGCTGTTGCACAGCATATACGTACGCAGTTTAAAGTGATAGGCTCTGTACTCCGTGCTGGGGCCGTCATGCTGTAATGTCTGAATGTGTACAGTGAAGTTTTAGTAAATGAAATTTCTGTTATGTTTCAGGTTATAAATTTTATAAGGACTATCGTCCTGCGGCAGTCGGTTCGCTCTTCTGCTGGCCACCCAATTCGTCCGGCATCTCGCCACGGCGGCATCGTTTGCCTGCAGCCCTGGGTGCTACCCGCGAACCAGAATACTGGATCAGCACACGCCAGGACTCCGTGAATGCCCGGGTGGACCATAATTTCGCGAACTCGAACTGCTATTTGCATTAACTTTTGCTTGTTTTATTAGTAAAATTTCATAAACATGTGTAAATGTGTTAATTTCGCTCTCTTTGTAGAGTTATTAAAAGATAATTAGAAATAGAAATAAAGGGATAATGTAAGTACCACGGTGGCCAATGTGCCCGAAAATGCTACTACAAAACGAACTAGTTAGTTAACCCAATTTGGGCCACATTTTAGTACTAAACCTTCTAGTGTATTAGTTAAAACTCGATACCGGTGTCAATTTCATCAATTTCAAACTAGCAAAACGAAACTAAACAGAAAAACCCAACGGTATAAGTAAAACTAGTGTGAGTAACTATACTAATACGACATTCTGTACATACTATATGATGTTAACCTATCTGTACATCAAGTTTTGTGAGTATGCATTCGAAAATAAGCTCAAATATGACAATCACTAATCTGTACATGTTAGTTGAGCAAATTACTAATGGCAATGAAATAAAACACAAGTGTTGAGATTCGAAATAAGTATGTACAGTATTAGTATACAAGTACACGAATTAGAAAGAAAAGAAATGCTTCACTTTTTACTATTACCGCACATAATCCGGCCTTTGCACCCTAGGGTCACGACTCCTCTAGTATTCACGGTGCTCTAGCCTTCTACGCCCTGAAAAGAAATTGACTATTACCTCACCTCAGCCCGCGTGAAACTGCAGTGAGAGGGTGCCCCCTATGAGCCGAAGCCGAGGGGGCCAGAAAGCTGCAGCTCACGTATAGGCCGCCGAACTTACTGGTTGGAATGGGGTCTGTGAACTCGCACACCCCCGGGTAAAGGCCCTCCCACCTGGAGGGGGTAGCTAACGTTCACTTCGTGAGAGCATACGGCTGGCCGATTTCACCTAAGTTCGCGTTACCACGGCAGAAGCTACTCTAAAACAAGATACCCATGCGACTACCGAAGCAAAACTTACCTAGGGTCCGTCAGAAGGCATGGACCCCTGACACCGACGAAAGCTACTCTAAAACAAGATATCCATGCGATCGCCAACGCCAGAGTGACACGCCCTCCTCCATGCCGCTGCTCGGCGACTCCAAGTCCACACAACGGAAGCTGCTCCGAACCAGGATATCCATGCGACCGCTGCGTGTACCGTCATCACCATAACGTCAATCCGAGAAAAAGCACAACCGATACCTACTCTAAGCTACTCTAAAACAAGATAACCATGCGAAGAGTAAATACCGTGCTGAGAAGACAACCTACTTTGGCAAAACACCTACGTCAAGCTATTCTAAACCAAGATACCCATGCGAGACGCAGATGAACACCTCCGTCGATCGTCCTCCCAAAGCAACCACGACCAAGCTATTCTAAAACAAGATATCCATACTTGCACCCCCCAACCACTGACTTTTCGGGAGGCTGGTCACGTGGCCCCCTACAAGATGGAGCTCGCGGAAAAGATGAAACACCAGGGTCCCACCTGGCGAATATAAAATATTTTTGGTCATGGACTGAGAAAATACTTTTTTTAGGAGTACAGTACCGATCAGAATTAACTACCCATAATGTTACAGTCAGCATCACTGATTGAGCCATAGCGTCACTGACTACAGTCATTGCATTGTCATTGAAGTCACAGACCCACTAAATTGGAAATTTCTATTAAATTCAATCAAATGACTCCGGAGTCAGAGTCAGTGATTCCGGAATCCGTCAATCACTGACTAAAATTCCGGAGTCACTTCCGAAATTCAATATGCCTAATAAAATTGTTCAATTTATTGGACCCGTGACGTCAATGCAAAGACTGCAGTCAGTGACGCTATGGCTGGATCAATGATGCTGACTGCAGCATCATAGGTAGTTAGTTCTGATCGGTATATACTGTAATTTTGATCTCTAATGCCGGATCTAGCAACCATTTTTGTTTGTGACCACTGGGAAACTCAGACCTACTGCCCCACCTAGGGGGTCAAAATGGGTCAATTTTTTGACATTGCGATTTTTGTTTTCTGGACCACCTGGGCCCGATTTATCGAAGCAAAGTGTTCGTCGTTGAAAATGTTCGTCGTTGAAAATTTTGGTTTGATCGAAACACTTTCATCGACGAACATAACACGTAATTATAAGACAAATGTTCGTCGTTGAAAAACAAATGTTCGTCGTCGACAAACACATGTTCGTCGTTGAAAAAGCAAATGTTCGTCGCTGAAAATGCTCGTCGTTGAAAAAACAAATGTTCGTCGTTGAAAAACAAATGTTCGTCGTTGACAAACACATGTTCGTCGTTGAAAAAGCAAATGTTCGTCGTTGAAAATGCTCGTCGTTGAAAAAACAAATGTTCGTCGTTGAAAAACAAATGTTCGTCGTTGAAAAACAAATGTTCGTCTTTTAAAAATTTTTACGGCGAACATTTCAACGGATGTCTTGAGCTCCGTTAAAATGTTCCTCGTTGAAAATTTTTCCAACGACGATCTTTTGTCATTTAGAACATAGTTCTAACAAGCCCAATTTTCGGCAAAAACATTCAGTAAGCAAAAAGTTTTAATTTTAAGTACATTGGCCAGAGGCCATCGTAAACCTGTTGGGACAGCTAACATGTAATTTTTCATGCAGACGTACTAAACCTATCTGCTTATCAGACTGCAAAACCTTCGGATTTCGTTCAATAGGCGTGAATGTCGTTAACATTTTATCTGCAAAGTTTCCAAAACTATGTTGTAACATAGGACCTTATCCAAAATTGGATTTAACGGATTAGATTTAAATTAATTTTGCTTATAGCACAGCACAAAATGAAAATACCCGGCTGAAATCTTGTTCTACATGGCTCAAGTACCTCGGTCGTCGGTGTGTGCTAAGTTTCTAAGTTTCAATAAATTACGTTTAGCTGTCGCTGCGTTATTGACAAAATAAAGTTAAATCTAACCCGATAAATCCAATTTTGGATAAGACCGTTGTCCGTTAGGCACCTTATGGAATAAATTTCAGTAGACACCCTTAGCTATGAAATACAAGACGGCAGAATGGTGCAGTGGTATAGCTGTTGTACTCATAAACCGAAGGTTGTTGGATCGATTCCGGGGAAAGCAATTTTTTGTAATCTTTTTTCTGCTGCGCCACAGCGCAGCAGGCTTCTTTAGAATGAGATGTTCGGAATAACAACGTGTAACTTAGAGTGAGTTGTGTGTGCGTTTGTATGCGCTTTGATCAGTGCGATTGTGCGGGTGTAGGTGAACGTAAGTGTGTTCTAGAATTGCGTCTGTTCCCAAGTTCTTCTCATTGTGTGTTTGTGGTGACAACGTATATACGTACGTAAGTACACACACAAAGGCTCTTTTGCATATATCACGTAAACGTGAGTATCTAGACAAAATAAAATTGTATGCTATTATTATTAAACTGATACAGGAACACACACACACACACACACACGCAATATGTAGCCACTTTCGTACACATTATTGACTTTGTGATTGTTTAATAAACAATACATTTTGCTCAAGTCTCAGAGTCTGAAATTATACAAGCCTCACTTCGATTTTTTAATGCTCACATAGTTTGAAATTGTTCATTTTCTCTCAGTCCAGAAAAACCGTGCGATAAAAGTAAAATGGACTTTATCACATGCACAATTTTTCAAGTATGTGGCTTTACTATATAATGGAAAATACGTAGGCTCAGAATCAGAAGTCACAATGCACTGTGGCTGTGGCAAGCACGAATTGCTAAACATTCATAGTTACAAGACAAATTGTAAGCTAACGAGACAGCCACTTCTTATAGATGATGTTTCTTTTTAAAAAAATTTCGCAACCCGATCCTCGTCAGTGGCTATTCGGGCAGCATGCTGGGCTGGATAAATATATGAAATTTGTTCAAAAAAGAACCTTCACTACAATACTCGAACTATAACATATATTACCACTCCGCATGTGCCAATACATAACAGTAGTGACGTGCAAGGCATAAAAAAAAGTAGCGAAAAACTGAAAATTTACATAATTACGTCAATACGTCAATACATTAACAAAAATATTTGGGTGAATATTACAGTCCTTGCTTACAAAAATTTGCTTTTGTCTCTGCTTCAACAAATATTCACGTTTCCATTAGATTGAAAATTTAAGTTAAAAAATTGAAGAAATCCCTACTTTGTCCGATTAGCCGTTTTTGTTCGTTTTTGCGTGAAACTTTCTAATATCTCGCAAATTGGGCAACGCCGATGGTCCGGCTTGCCAGCAAAATGATTTTCCATACAAATGCTTATCTGCTGCGCAGCAGGTTTTGGTTCACGGAGTGAAAATATAGGTTTGATATATCCAGGCCCCTTTCGCATTGGTCTTTGCTTGTTTACCATGACTGTGTAACGGCGGAAATTGCAAAGGCAGTACATTAACAGAAGCAAGCCAGCAAGGTAGGTAAGTAGGTAGACGGGTGCAATTTGACGGAGGCGGACGTGTAAAACAAACTCCGCACATGAGCACTTTAGTGTTAGGCTCGATTCATACTTTCGTCCGTATGTCCGTTCAGTCTGCAGAATGACGTCACTAGCAGCCTAGTGCAGTGGATCAGCCAGCGCCTGTGACGTCATTATTTCGTCATTTTGTCGGCAGAACGGACATACGGCTGTAAGTATGAATCGAGCCTTAGCAGCGCACTAAGAATACAAAATCAAAATTAAAGACCTGTTGGGCTGTGGCCCAACAGGAAAAAACCAAAGCTCGTCGTTATTTTTCAACGACGAACAATTTCAACGACGAACTTTCAACGACAAACATTTGTTTTTCAACGACGAACAGTTGTTTTTCAACGACGAACATTTGCTTTTTCAACGACGAACATTTTCAACGACGAACATTTTGTTTTGATAAATCGGGCCCTGAACGCGAATCAGTGCACCACCCCAATGCGACACCCTCTTCCCAAGGAGGTTCAAAGCCGTCAAATTTTCAAGATTGACAAATTGATGTTCTTATGGGCAATTTGTGCCCCTGATCGCGAATCCGTTGTCCATTTTGGTCCAATATTGTAGGCCGCAACGGGCTGTTGACCGGTGAGTGTTCCTTTAATCTAGGAAAATGACACTATTCTGGGCAGAAAAGCTTTTATTCTCGGCAAAAAACCCTGTATTACCGCAAAGGACCCTTTACTCGTGGCAAATAAACATTTATTGTAGGCACCGAAAGTGTAGAGTAGGAGGATCCTAAAATAATATGCACCATGGATTTGCTTTCAGGGGCACAAATTGCAATTAAGAACATCAAATTGTCACTTTGGAATTGTCAAATTGTCACAAACACAAAATTTGCACCTTTGGACCCACTTGGAGGATTGGGTGGTCGTATAGGGGTCCAGAAGAATCCTAGACAAAAATGAACCTCGTACTTATTATTCAAGAGAAAGACTTCAATTACATATGTATTGCTTCCGAGGAAAAAACTACAAAAAAACACGAAACCTAATAGAATGGGTTTCACCCTTGCTTCGCGAGGGTCTGCAATCCAACAGCACAAAACTTGAAGTTGAGTAGCCCCAACTCGGATTGGCCGATAATTGCATCTTGAACGAAATTTTGGTGAATTGACACTGGGGTTCATTTTCAGACCGGTACAAAATGTGGGAGGTATCCCTGCCAAGTGTTGGACCGGGATCCTGTCTGTGTAAGGGGTGCTATGGTCCAATTCGTGGTTAAACGAACTATTAATTGTGGACAAAAGTCCCGCGTGTTGTTCACGTTTACTACTGCCGGGTAGCTCCAACTCTGCTATAAAGTAAAACTGAAATTTTAAGCATATTTTAGTGCCAAAATATGCGATAAAATGAATTAAAAAAAGAATATTGACTTCGTTTAAAAAAGAATGCAGAATTTTTTTAGCTGAGTTTGTTTAAACTGAGGGATCGTAGCAACTACGGCGGAACTGCACATGCTATAGTCACCTGAGGTAAATGGAGAATTTCAACTACAGCTGTGAAGCACAGAAGTCAAAATACGGAAGACTGTTTGGCCAACACGGTAAATCTTTAGTTTTTATTTTGTTTTGTTGTTTTTCCTGTTGGGCCATAGCCCAACAGATCTTTAATTTTTATTTTGGCATGTTAACGCAGTGCTAGCGTTAAAGTGTGAATGTGCGGAGTGTGCTTTACACGTCTTTTACCCTAACTTTGCGTCTGTCACAACTGAAATACCTGTTATAATCAGTAAGTTGTTACTTTTATTGTTCTTGAGAAGGGTATTGGCAAAAAAACAAAAGCCTGCTAGGAATCGACGATGTCAGGTCACGGTCACCAAGCGAATAAACTAACCACTCGACCACATAGTTCTGATGGTTCACGGCGAATAATAATCATGATATATTAGAAATCGACGATAATACTGCGTGCTTCTAAACTGGCACAACTTATTTGCAATATAACTGCAAGATAAGTTCGCAGTGTTATGCATAAGAAAACACGAAGTTCACGAATTAATCTTTACTTAGTACCTACCTTTCAAGTTCTGACTGCAGAAACTTTTGGGCTGAGATTTTGCAGTTTCAATGGATGTAAACGGAGAGGCATTTCTTGGACAATATGCAAGTTAAGAATAAATCTTTAGCTGGCCCAACAGGTTTTTAGATGGCCAATGTTACTTAAAAATATATGCTTGATACTTACTGAATACTTTTGCCAAAAACTTACAGTCATTTTCAAATGAAAATGGATTCACCCGACGCCTATTTCATCATCCGACGCGTCGGATTGCAGCATCCGACGCGTTGGATGACATCATCCGACGCGTCGGATGACCTCACCCGACGCCAAAATTTTCGACGCGTCGGAGGCATTTTCATTTGAAACTGACTGTATATGCCTGTGCAGAAACTGACATTCTGCATTTATATTAATATTAAAAATTCACATTCACTTTTATACGATTTTAATATTATTTTAAATCCGACGCGTCGGGTTTCATCACCGAGGCCGTCGGATGACGTCATCCGACGGGCCTAGCAGGGCGTCGGATTGCATCATTGAGTTTGAAATGAGAGCTTGCTGGAAAAATGTAGGAGGGTGACTACTCAGCGGGTTATGCAGATTTTTTATAGTTTATATTTATATGTTATTTAATACGTGTTTTATGCTAAATTAAAGGCAATTTTAACTACTGAATTCTAAATTTTATTAGTTAATGCAACTAAAAGAACAAAATTACTTAGTAGCCATAAATTGCGCCAAAGCGGCCACCCCTATTTAAAACTTTACACCTTAACTTTGACAGCTAATTAATTACTGGCTGGCAAAACTCTAGGCGTCGGATTGCATAACCGAGGGCGTCGGATGACATCACCCGACGCGACGGATGACATCACCCGACGCGACGGATGACATCACCCGACGCGTCCGATTTCATCACTAATCCCGACGCCTAGAATCCATTTTCATTTGAAACCGACTGTAGCTTGTTTGCTATTCAGTCGTTAGACAATACAAATAGTCGCACAATTTTAAGAACTTGTATAAATTGAACAATTTGTAGTATGGCGAAGCATAGCAGGAGCTTAAAACTAAGGCCCGGTTCCCACCAGGCAGAAATATGAAATAATAAAAAATGCAAAATCAACATAAAAATAAAATTTGGAGTAAAAAAATTGAAAATCCGCTGGTTAATCAACCGATAGCAGAAGTTTTTTCACTTTTCTTGTTTTCTATTTCTGTACTGGAGGCAAATCATTATTCACGAAATAAATATTATCTTATTTCTTATTTCTGCCTAGTGGGATCCGGGCCTAAGAGGTTAAAAAAAGGCAAATGCAATAAGCTAAAATTTGACACATTGGAAAGGAACAAAGTCACATTTAACACGTAGAAGGTTTGACACGTAGAGTGGACAATCACAATATGCGAAAGTACTGAACATAGACTGTAATGTAACCATATGAATGTATTTTTTATCAAACCTTTGTATTTGCCCTTTGGCTTCAGATATGAAGTCGATTTTAGGAGTCATATTACTCCTAGTTGGTTCGTGTCAAGCCGACAGTTCAGATGGCATCTTGGTCTGCATAATTAGAAACGATGCGAAAAATAGTAAACCTTGTAAAACGTTGCCTTTGTCAACGTTTGCTCAAAATACTACGACTTGGTACAGTCTAAAAGGTGAGTTTACGGACAAATGAAATCAAATTTTAAAACTCAGCTTCATGACTGTAAGACCCGTTTCACGCAGATTTACTTTGTAGGAACGGCCTTAAAGTAGCGCTTAGGAAAAAATGTTCTGTTTAGCACTAAACTCATGCATTTAGTAGCGACACCACTTTAATTTCACATCCAAGTGGGGGCAAAAAAATCAATTTTCAATAGTTTTTGATACTTTGGTGAGAGTGCATCCAATTTTATGACCACGTCAAATTTCCTATTCACACCATTTTGTTTTTGACTCAGCTCAGCAAAACCTCAATCGATTTCGACGATCTGGGTACCAATTAGGCTCGATTCATACTTACAGCCGTATGTCCGTTCAGCCTGCAGAATGACGTCACTAGCAGCCTAGTGCAGTGGATCAGCCAGCGCATGTGACGTCATTACTTCGTCATTTTGTCGGCTGAACGGACATACGGCTGTAAGTATGAATCGACCCTAAGGCATGTCACGTTTACAAAAATACGTAAACTTGTAAGCGCTCGCGTTTACAGATGAGAAAACGCGTTTAAACGTTTAAACGCGTATTCCGGTTGTAAACGTTTTTTGACCAAAACGTCTAAACGTTTCAACTGTAAAAAAGTAAGCGTTTAAACATTTTAACTTTTAAACGTTTAAAACTTGAAACGCGGTTAAACATTTAAACGTTTAAACTTAAACGCGTTTCAACGTTTTAACGGACCAAACGTTAAACGCTTCGAAAATAGCGTTTTTTCATCCCGTAAACGTTTAAACGGTTCCAAACCGTTTAAATGTTTAAACGCGTTTAAACGGTTCAAACAGTTCAAACGTGCGCATGCCTAGACCAATCGGATCTTTAGAGCGGAATGTATAAAGGCAGTCTTACGTTAAAACCAGTCCAAGGCGTTCTATGTATTTCACTAACTTAAAACATCGTAACAAAAAATTCTACACGTATCACATAGGTTAGAATGGTGCCCTTAGACTGCGTTCAGCAAGACTGAGCTAAGACTGCCTTTATGCATTCCACCGGAAATTGTCTTCGAATTTGCAAAAAAATTTTAAAAAATAAGCTTTTGGTTGGCTACAAACATTTCTACAAGCCAAAATGCGAAAACAAAAAAAACAACAGTCACGTCCGCATCCACCCACAATGCTTCTTTCATTGTGCAAAGTTTCAGCTGGATCCTAATTGGCAGCAGGGACCGAGGTCGAACAAGTCCAAGCTTGGTGCAAAATGTCATCATTAAATATTGCAGTCTGCTGTTAATTAATTGGAAGCGTGTTCCGCATACTACGGAAAAGCCTGTTGCGCAGTTTAAGATAATTACAAACGGCCAGTCTGGTTTTTGAGTTGTGTACGACGTTACAAGTTATGTTTATCCATGTAGTTATGTGATTTCTATCTTTTCTATGGATTCTACTTTTTACTTTTTACTTAAGCATTCTAGCCAATTAGAATGCTCTGACAGAAGCTCCGTCTTTTGAGGTTCATTCTGATTGGTGAGATTTACTTTTCCATTTTGTCATAAACTGCGCCAATGTCAGCCAATAGGAAGCGACTTGCTCTGAAGTAAAAAGTGACATAGAGCCTTTTTTCTAAAATAAACTTGACTAGACTATGTATTTCTGGACTGGACTATGGACTTAAGTGGGCTTAAACGCATTGCAAAATTACCAGATTTAAGTTTTTTTTTACCGCTTTCACAGCTGCGGTGTCGATCGGATACGACTCAAGGTGTCCTCAGCCTGAGAAGGCCAAGAGGATTACCCGTGGCTTGCCAGCAGGCGTTGCTTCTTTAACATATTATGTGTATATGTGTATGTTCGCCTGGCTGTGGGGGGCCACCAAGTAATCCGAGGTTCACGCGGGAGGAGCAGGAGGCCTGGTTTTACTGGCGATCCCGTGTCGCCTACCCCAGTCACAAGATTCCGATGTCCCATTATGCTAGGACAGGTTACGTTCCTATTGTTAGCCCCCTTTTTATGTTTCTGATTAGGCTTGGCTGACTGTTGCATGAGTGTGAGCTTGAGCTATCTTGTGACTGGGGCTCTCCTCGCAAGCCTTTTGGCCTTGGCGCAAGCAACTGAACTCGGGGGAATCCCAAACGTTTTGTGTTTGTGTGGCATTCTTTTATATAATAAAGCATTCAAAACTTACTCTAAAATCACGAGTGTCTTCTTTTGTCGTAGTATCAGTACTCACCGTTTGTTTAGTTCTTAGGGACGTGCCAGATATAATTTCTGTTATAACCGAATCAAGTTTGAGCTAAGCATAAGCTCTCAGAATGTGTCAATTATTTTATCAATAATATTACTTATACTAGTCTACTATAAGTAATTCTTTAAACTGTTAGTAGCGGCCATCGGCTCATTGAAGGTCCTCTGTGGTTAATGAAAATTTCAGGTGAAAATGATTAATGCAGTTAGGACAGCAAATTAATAGAAGGGATGTGAAGTTTAGGTAAGAATCTTTGCAGTGGAGCAGTTTTTTTTTTGCACACAAGAAAACTTTATCTAGTACATTACATAGACGTTTGTTTTTGGGGTGTTTTTTGTTTTTGTCTGGGGGGTGGGTGTGGTGTTTTTTTGTTTTCTCTTTTTTCATAAGTGTGGTGATTTACACG
This sequence comes from Trissonchulus sp. WLG1_4, assembly GCA_030248245.1. Lineage (NCBI taxonomy): Eukaryota > Metazoa > Nematoda > Enoplea > Enoplida > Ironidae > Trissonchulus > Trissonchulus sp. WLG1_4. Next base: position 27,490 of record JASANF010020570.1, on the reverse strand, counting down.
TAAAATAAAAAACTTTTAAACAGTTTATTTATGTATTATGGGTTTATGAAAAAGTCTTTTGAAATGTTAACAGTCAACAATACAGCTTAGAAATACGATTAAAGTGCATGAAGCACAAGAAACCGAGTATAGGTTATAATGGAGCTTGCTTGTCTATTCAGCCAAGTATATATGCTTCTTGTAGGAACCGCCTTGCTCCCCATCCATGTAGTTAAGTGAAACGTGATTTCTATCTTTTCTATGGATTCTACTTTTTACTTATGACTTGAGCTATTCTAGGCCAAGTATATATGCTTCTTGTAGGAACCGCCTTTGGTGACATAGAGCCTTTTTCTAAAATAAACTTAACTTGACGATGTATTTCTGGATTGGACTATGGACTTAAGTGGGCTTAAACGCATTGCAAAATTACGGGATTTTTGATTAAGTCCGCTGCAAGGTTAAGTCCAGTTAAGTCGGACTTAAGTGGACTTAAATTTGCAGCGGACTTAATTAAGTCCACTTTAGTAAAGTATTTTATGAATGCAAATTGAATTCAGTCCGACTCAATTAAGTCTGACTTCATTAAGTCCGATTGCATTCCTAAAATATGTAACTTCGGCTCTTAAATCTGTGTTGCTTACGAGTTCATGTTTATAACTTTTGACTAGTTTTATTTTTTTATGTTTGCCCATAAGGTGGTCGAGTACAGGGTGGTGCCCAGATTCACCTCTTCCTTGTTTTGAAACTATACAAGGCTACGGGTATAGTTCCAAAAAAAGGGTATCCTAACTACATAGGTGTGTGAGTGTAACATATGAGTTTAAGTTAAATTTAAGGCAAAGTTTGGGGCCTCACATACCGATCCCGAAGGGTACAGTTATGAGTACCCCGTTGACTAGTTTTATCGTTTTGCATGTGTAATACGTCATTTGAAAGCTCGCAAATTGCGCTGCCTTGATTTCCGGGGGGGAGGTACCCCCCTGAAATAAAGATATAAAAGGACTATTTCGGCCTGAGCAACGTTCCGACCGATTAGCCAGAATAGGCAAGAGTATCATACTCTTCGTTATTATGTACTCTTGCTAGTATAAATTAACTAGGGGACACTGATAAGTATTAACGCATTCAAAAAGTAAACATCGATTTTATGCGACCATAAGAATTGATATGGGTACCCACCACCCCTGCACCCCTGCTTAAGTGTATCTATTCCTAAAACGGATTTAAGTCCATTTAAGCTGGTTGTCGCCAACGCAGTTGTGCTTATAGGTAGGTTGCATAAAGAGAGCTTCTGGCTTTAAAATTCAGGCCGGGTTCACACTGGCACTTGCACAAGCACAAACACGAGCACAAGCACAAGCACAACGGGTTCACCCTGCAGAAAATTCTGTACAATTACAAGCACAAGCGCAACGCTTGTTCAAAAAAATATTATATATCTTTTGCCCTTACACGGCCATTCAAGACATTTTGTGGCTGTCAGTTTGGGTATAGTCATGAATGGCGCAAAATTAGGTAAACGGAAAGCGGTGGTTTTTGGGACAAACTCTTGTTTAAATGAATCTTATATTTACCGAAGAATGCATTTCATTCATTTACCTTTTCTTTCTTTCTTTTAATTTCAGTTTCGTTTCATCTTTAAAATCGCATTGCATTTTAGCTTTATTTTTACCCTTCTTTCCAGTTTATTTCCTTCTCTCATAAAATAGTACGAGAAAGTTTCAAAACAAAAACAAAACTAATTTGTTAGCCTGCAATTTTGAAACGAAGACGAAACTTCTGAACAGAAAAGACGTTACACTGGCTTCAATTTGATTGGTTGTGCTTGTGCCTGTGCCTGTGCTTGTGCTTATACAAGTGCGAGTATGAATTATGTAGGCCTTAACGTTTAGTGAGAAAATCATAAATGCTTTACCTACTTTAAAATACTTTAAAACTTGCTGACTCAGAGTCAAGAGTGACTGCCAATATCGACAAAAATACTGCACCAATCGCATCTGTAAGGCAGACATCACAGAATAAGGAATGAAAGATAAACAAAGCAAGCAGGATTGAACAAATTGTGAAGTACACAGAAGCAAACAGCAAGGCGCTTAATATGCAGCTAAAACTTGGGTAACTGGTGCGATTTGACTGACCGAGCGTGTAAAACACTCCGTACATGATCACTTTAACGCTAGCTGCACACTTAGTAATTCAAATGCAAATTTAGAAACCTGTTGGGCTGTGGCCAAACAGGAAAATGCCCTTTTTCCTGCGGCAGCACTGTAGGTAGACTAGTCAAACTTGTTAAACAAGCGTTTAAACAAGCTTGTTAAACTGCCTAGAGATGGGATCGGTTCCACTGGAACCGGATGGAACCGGAACCGGAGCCGGAACCGAACCGGCAGCAATTTTGGAACCGGATCCGGAACCGGAACCGGCATGGTGCCGGTTCCAACCGGTTCCATCATTTTTTTCGGTGGCCATCAATGGTTTTATACAGTTCTGTCTGTCCTTTTTAGTTTTGCTACCGAACCTGCCATATTTTATATTTTATGTGCAGGCTTTTTATGATGCAGCTAACTTTGGTGACTAACTTCTCCGTTTTTAAAAGATATCGACCTCATGGGATCAGTCCAAAGAAGCTACACTAAACGGATCCCTGGTTTAGAAAGTCTGTCTTCCAAAGATCGACTGACAAGTGACAACTTGTGAGCTCGATTCTCTTGAACTGAGAAAAGTGATTTTTGATTTATGTGTTGTTTATAAGATTGTTCATGGTTTAATTGATTTACCCTTCGAATACATTTTTAAATACGCTCCCATTTGCAGTTTCCGTGGAGATCAATGTTTAAAAGTGAAGGGTGGATTTCACAAAGGCGGTTTTACTAAACCATGGTTTTACGTACGTTTTTATATGATTTGCACATAATTTCATTACGAAATATCGCCTGATTCGTTACGAATTTAGTAGATTTTCTTAAACCATGGTTTTAGCTCAGTTGAAATTTCAAACCTGCAGCATAGCAGGTCTCTATTTTGCTCAAGTAGTTGTCGAAAAATTTGTTTGAAAAATAGTGTTTTTATCAATGTTGCTCAACGTACTTTGGAAATTTTTGTAGAAAGGTTTGCCTATACATACGACTTTTCAAAAAGTTGCAGCTTGCAATCTGCGGCATAAAACTATTTTTAAAAGTACCAAAAGCCATATAGAATTTTTTGGTATATCGATTTGACGAGTTTTCCCATTGAAAAATTGGTTAAATTTTAAGTTGACCAAAATTTGATGCTATGTACATCAAATGAAAGCTAGTTTAAATTTGAAGAACTTTAATTCTTGAGATAACCAACTGAAACTTGACTGAAAATTTTTATCCCCCAAAATCGGTTGTTCAGAGCGCCACCTTACAATTGGAGGAAAGACTAGATAATTTTGTGTGCGCGCTCACATGCGACAGCAAATTTTTCGACAGAAAACAGTAAAAAAGCGATTATATCGATCAGGTAATCAATCCTCTGTATACTTATATCTTGGAAATTCATGCCATTTTGTCAATTATAAAGTTATAAAAGCGTAAAAAACATATGTAAAATATAAAAATAGAAAAAAATTACGTAAATCATCAATAAAAAAGTGGAACCGAATTTGGAACCGGGAACCGGCAATTTTCTAGAACCGGAACCGGAACCGGAACCGGAACCGGAACCGGAACCGGTATCCTGGAACCGGAACCGGAACCGGTAAAGTGGAACCGGTCCCAGCTCTAAAACTGCCCGAACAAGTTCCGAGCAGAATTAAAAAACTTAAGTTGCTGAAACAAACGGTCAAGACTTGCGTTAGAATAGCAATCGCCCTGCGACACATTAGGGCACCTTTACACTATTCGCGCGAATTAGGAAACATTTAGGCTAAATTAAAATATGTACTAAATTTATATGTAACATCAACGCAGTCTAAGTGTCGATTCATACTTCTATACGGACATTGGGACATACGGGCAAACGGACGAACGGACATCCGGACAAAATGAACGGCAGAACGGCCGTCTGATTCATACTTTCGTCCGTTTAGCTGTATGCCCGACTGCCCTTCAGCCGTATGTCCGTTCATCCGTACTAAACGGCACAATTTCACTTTGTCCGTATGTCCGGCAAAGTTAAATTCAGTTCAACTCTGCCGAAACTTTAGAGCATACGGACAAACGGACATACGGCTCAAAAGTATTAATCGCTCCTTTGTCCGTATGCCCGTAGATCCGTATGTCCGTATGTCCCAATGTCCGTTTGCCCTATTGAAGTATGAATCGACCCTAACGGTAAATAATAACTTTCTGTATACATAGTTTTGAGTATTGGTGAATATAAGGGTCTATTCCGTAGGGCGTTTGCTATGTATGCGACGCTAGTCTTGTCCGTTAAATTTAGCAAACTGACCTTTACTCTCCTGAAGGTTCAAATAGCTTATTAACATTTTTCCGCTGAAGAATTATTATGTTCCAAATGACAAAAGCTCGTCATCGAAAAAAAATTTTACGACGAACTTTTGCTTTTTCGATGACGAACATTTCGCTTCGATAAATCGGGCCCAGCATCCCAAATGCCAAAACTGCTGCTCTTGGCGAAAGAGCAATATTCGGCAAAAAAATTGTTCTACTTCACAATCTTACCATGCAGTTATTTTTCTTGCTGGATTTGCCAATATATGTTTCAATTCTGTGTTGTTTGGTTTACAGATGGCTATTGAACCAAGAATTTTGTCGATATTGGTAGTTTTTGGTCAGTAGTGTTTATCTCACACAGTACCACTTTAAGTCATCAGATGAATAATCAATAACATTCAGCCATTCAAAAACGACAAAAGTGCGCAACAAAAAAACAACGTAGTAGTATACCATGCACTAGTATTAATCTCTAAAACTTAGTCAAACAACGTTTTTCAGTTATGTAATTGAAATTTAAAACAATACCAATCACTCTAACTCGTAAAAAAACGTACAGTTTTAGGCAGAAAAAGTTTTGTTATTAGTTGTTTGGCAACTTTTCATCAAAATAAAATCATGAAAAAGATGCCATTAAAAAGTCCAACTATTCAGCTATCTTTGGACATATAGATCATCCAAATCGGTTCAGTATGTCAAATGTTTAAAAGGATTATGTGTGAGCAATCACGCACTTGAATCCGCTAAATCCGCGTAAAGTTAAGCGGACTTAAAATCCTCCCAAATACATATAATTTTAAGTCCGCGGACTTAAGTGGACTTAAAAGTCCATTTTAGAAACGTGCGAAAGTTAATTCTGACTTAAGTCCAGCGGCAACTTCAGTCCAGCAGTATTTTTGGAATGCGATAGGACTTAAATTTTCCGGTGACAATTTAGAAATGCAACTGGACTTAATGAAGTCCACTGGCAGCGTTAAGTCCACTTAAGGGGGTAATTGCGTTTTTAGGTGTTTTTTTGCAAAGCCATAGCTCAGCGTTTACAAATTCAAATCACAAGCGGTCTTTTGCATTAGGTAGAACAATATCTTTCCTAAATGTATGCCATGCATTGAAATTTAACCTTTGATATTGTTTTCAGTATAAGCGACTAAAGAAAGGTCCTTTGCAAAATATTAATATTTTTTACAAAAAGTTTGCGCCACAGCTCTGAATCATACGATTACCTGTCGGGGCTGAAAGTTGGTAAGGTTTTTGACATGTTTAAAATCCCCAGGCATGTCCCCCACTTTTTTAATAACTAGTCAATTTACTGAGAAAATAGCTGAAAAGCAAACGCACCGAAAATTTAAGATATGTTCTTGTAATTAAAACCCTCTAAAAACGTCCACAGGTGAAATTTCGAAAAAGTGAGAGACATGCCTGGGGATTTTGACTTTTACAGTAGTGTCCCAAAAATTCATGCTCAGGCGTCACTTATAACTTGAGTACTGGTGGCGCAAAGTTTACATAGAAATCACAAAAACCTCGAAAACGCAACTACCACCTTAACCTCAACAAAAACTAGAGCGGTCTTTTTTACATTTTTTTACACCTTCTAGCTTTAAAAAAAACTATATTTAAAAGCAGATTATTTTTTGCAATTTTACTGCTGCTATCATTTGAATACACCCCATCAGCGGTTTTTTTGACTAATTTTCGCGCCACAGTTATGAAACTCAAGATCAGCCAACAACTACTGAACTTTAATAATATAATATCCCCACCCGTTTTTTTGATATAGTTGATACGTCGTTTCTACGTTGAAAAAATGACATTTTCGTGCAAAAATCACGTAATTTGACTTTTCTCTAAAATTTTCAAACGCCCATAACACCGACTTTACAAACTATTTTTAGAAAAGGAAAAAAACGGGTGGGGATATTTTCCTAAAGATAATGTGGTTAAAGTTTCGAAGCCGTAGTCCGTTTTTAGCTTGAGTTCTGTGGGCGCAAAAATTACACTGAAATGTCAAAAACCACGAAAACGACATTACCCCCTTAAGTCCGATTTTGCATTCCAAAATGCCGGACTTAATTCAAATTCAGTTAAGTCAAGTCCAGTTAAGTCTATTTTAGAACAAGCTCTTCTGCTGAGTGAAAAGTGGTTACATTGTGAGAACTGAGTGTCAATATTCCGGAGGAAATATTAAACGCGGCCATTATTTGTGGATAACTGATTTTTAAATGCCGTTTTTTGTACACATGTACTGCTGATTCGTTCCAAAGCCTTACTAATCAGTAATCACTGACGAACTGTAGCTACTTATCAAAATCAGCAAACTCGTATACTAAGTACTGAGTGAAAAATTACTCTTTTATGATGCCGGAGCGTCAATATTTCACAGGAAAATTTGAGCGCCTGCCGTAATTTTTTAACAAAAGGAAGTTTATTTTACCGCCACCGCCGTTAAGAGATTGACGGCTGAGTTGTGAGTAAAACAATTTTAGTAACTTTATTTTACAATTATTAATAATACTGCAAGCAGAGGTAAGAGTTTGATTTTGCAAAAAATACAGTACAAATCGAAATCAAGTTGGTATGAAGCCAGCATCAGCTTCGTTTGATGCCACTTTGGCTTCATGAAGCTGATGCTGACTCCGGCTTCACTAGACAAAGTACCTATATTGGTTACACTTTGCCAGTTGTAAAGTATTCGTTTTTGCATAAAAAGCTTGCTCGTCCGGAGATCGACCCCGGGATCTATCGCACCCTGAGCGAGAATCAATCCACTAGACTACCGAGTCGCACTGTTCATCATTACAAGTTAGGCATCACATGGCAACATCAGTTAGTGTAAAAAATTACCAGCCTATTAACTGTAGTTAAAACAATTATTTCATCGCATTTTGCAATCAGAAACGTGAAAGCTCTATTATTGTTATAGAGTAATAATAACAATAATTACAAAAGTTTTACGTAGGAGTCATTTTGGATTTCTGCAATAACAATACTTTTAGAATCGATCCTCTTAAGCCCGGTTGGCTCGGACAGTAGATTCTCTTGTATCTACTGAGCATCTGATACAAATCAGAAGGTCGGTGGTTCAAATCACCCCGGGCTCACTGTTTTGATTTCGCGCAGTCCTTCTTTCTGTCTTGCGAAATTGCATTTGCACAGTGAGAGCGACCTACCTCCCCAACCAGTGTAATTTAACGTAGGAAAATCGACCAACCAGAAATTACATAGAAATTTGAGATTCTGAATATAGTATATACGCGGCCCCTGAGAGGGCCGTGTAAAAAGGCCCTTATTAGGCTGTGTGAACACTTGTCTATAAGTAAAAAATATAAAGTAAAAAGTACTAATTAAAAACAGTATAAAGTAAGTAAACAGTATAAGTAGTATAAACTAAGTTTGTGTGGACCGGACTAGATTGGGGCAAGCTGTTGTTGTGTAAACTACGCAAAAGAAAGAATATGCTTTGGTAGCTCCAGAATCACCGTTTTTCTACAATTTTTACGTTTTTTTACCAAAACTGTTGTTCAGAGCAACCAGTGTAGAAGAACTACAATTGCACAATGTTTCGAAACAATACCCGAAATTGTCCTCAATTATTTTTTTAATCACTGATAAAATTATAAGACTACCTACAGCTTTATTACAACATTACTTACAGCTAATCCTTTATTTCAGTTGAAATTTCTTGCATTTTTCTTTCATTTTATTTTCTTTCAATTTGCTTTCTTTCTTTCTTTCTTTCTTTCTTTCTTTCTTTCTTTCTTTCTTTCTTTCTTTCTTTCTTTCTTTCTTTCTTTCTTTCTTTCTTTCTTTCTTTCTTTCTTTCTTTCTTTCTTTCTTTCTTTCTTTCTTTCTTTCTTTCTTTCTTTCTTTCTTTCTTTCTTTCTTTCTTTCTTTCTTGCTTTCTTTCTTTCTTGCTTTCTTTCTTTCAAGAAAGTCTTTCTTTAATTTTCATTTTTCTTTCAACTGAAATAAAGGATTAGCTGTACCTACTGCTTTGGCATACAACTCAGTAATCCGACGTGGTAGATTATGTAGTCTCGACATTAACATTTTTCACCAAACAAAAATGCCTTGGGCACTTACTTTTGGTATAGTACAATAAAATCATAGCATATTTACCTACAGTTTATAGATATGTCTGAAAATGGTAAACTACAATGCTGAAACTATACCCTTAGGGTCGATTCATACTTCAATAGGGCATACGGACAAACGGACATAGGGTACACGGACAAAGCAAGTTTTGTCAGTTTTTTCAATTCATACTTTTTAGGGCAAACGGACATTGGGACGTACGGACATACGGATGTACGGGCATACGGACAAAGGTGCGATTCATACTTTTGAGCCGTATGTCCGTTTGTCCGTATGTCCTACAATTTCGGGCAGAGTTGAACTGAATTTAACTTTGCCGGACATACGGACAAAGTGAAATTGTGCCGTTTTATAGGGATGAACGGACATACGGCTGAAGGGCAAACGGGCATACGGCTGAACGGACGAAAGTATGAATCAAACGGCCGTTCTGCCGTTCATTTTGTCCGGATGTCCGAATGTCCGTGTAGAAGTATGAATCGAGCCTTAGAGGCAGCATGTATTTACTGATAAGCCCGGTTCATATTTGTCCTTATGAACACATGGACAGGGACGGATTTTGGTCAGCTGCTGTGAAGAATTAACACAAGTTGATTTACACACCTATTTTGTGTTATATATGTGTTAAGGACGCTATTTTTTGTTTTATATATGATCAGCAACTGACCCCAACTTTATTCATGCGAAAAGTTGGCTCATTTTCCAGGTAGAAATCCCTTACAGATTAAACGATAGGAACAAGGACAAGAACGAGTATGAGCCTGGCATTAATGATAGCTTTTTGTTTTTTTGTGTGAAAAAACGTTGCGCTGGTTCCAGGAACTTCTGAAAACGGAGGAGTGATAAACATTGGAGCTTATGATTGTGGCAACAACAAGTGGTTGAAGACTGAGTTCACAATCACGTTCAATACTTACTGGGATCTGAAAGTGCAAGGTACGATAAAAATTCACTTTTTTTATTAAGGGGGCCCATTCCTTTACCTGATTAAAGTGTTAAATGCATGTTAAATCCGTTTAGTCCAGTGGTAGTTTTGGAATGGGGTCAGACTAAAATTAAGTCGCTGACTTATTCTAACTCGTTTAGTCCGTTTAACCCGATTTGCAATTCCTAAACCTTGGACTAAAATAAGTCCAGTTCGTTTAGTCCGGTAAAGGAATAGGCCCTTGGTTTTACGATGAGAATCAAAATTAGCGCAAAAATAGCGGGAGGGGAAATCCTGTATAACACTTACGCGCGACATTTCGTCGACCATGCATCCTTTTTTGTATGAGCCATTAAGTAAGACTATTTATGTTCCAAGCCTAATTAGAGCCTATTGTTTACTGGATTTAAGTGGCTTATTATTATTACCGGCTTATTTTAATCAGACTAAACGGCTCAAAAAATGCTAGAAACTGACATTCCAAAACCTCCGGATTAATTCTTTTAAATTTTATCGCGCTTCTTTTCAGTCATACTATACGGACTCAGCAGCGCATGCTTATGTTAAGCGTGCATGTTAAATTCGTCTAGGCAGTGGTAGTTTAGTTAACCTACACCGTTAACTTTGCCACTTAATTTGTTAGTTTTCGTTGTTAACTTTGTAATTGCAAACTTTCTTTGTAAAAAGTTTGACAAGTTCAAATCCTCAGTTTAATTTATTTATAGTTTATACTCTTTCATTGTCATGAAGTAAATGGCCAACTTGGCCAACTTAAATGGCCAACTTGGCCAACTTAAGTTGGCCAAGTTAGCCATTTAAGTTGGCCAAATTGGCCAAGTTGGCCAACTTAAGTTAGCAAAGTTAGCCAAGACAGCTGGTCAACTTGAACATCCGATCCTTTCACCATAGGACCAGGGCGGTGTACCCCCCGGGTGTGTCCTCAAATTTTTGCAAATTAATTTTTAACGCCTTTTCAAATTCATTCTTTTCTCATCATCCCACAGTTATATATACAGAACAGTGCACAATTCTTCGAAACAAAACTAATTATCCTACATCCAACTAATTAAGTTGGCCAAATTTGGCCATGTAGGACTCTACACTTGGGCCGATATTTCTTTCCCAAACGTCGGACTAAAAAAGTGTTCACTTAATTCGGTAACCGAATGGGCCCTAAGTTTAAACGTTCACTCGAATGTATATATATATATATATATATATATATATATATATATATATATATATATATATATATATATATATATATATATATATATATATATATATATATATATATATATATATAGTTAGTTATTTATTTATTTATTATTTATTTATTAATTTATTTATTTATTTATTAATATTATTATTCAATGTCCTTCATAATTTTTTTCAGATTTCGCTTACTCCTTTCCAATCCACTACGTTCTCGACTACGGAAATATTTTTGAGATAATAGCTTATGAAGAGAAAAGTGTGAAAGGCGAAGCTTTATCCTTTTCCTTCAACGGGGTTCCCAACATGTCTCCGTTGCGACTAAACCGTCCTCTTCAGTGGTGTGCGCGAGAGAATAAATTCAGCCTCGGGTTAAATATCAACAGCAAAGTTTCAGACCCAGAGGTGCTTGTTCTCGACAATAGTTTGGATTTTAACGCCACCGGGAAAGCGTACGAGAAAACCAAATCGTCTCATACAATGAAAATTGCTATTGCAGCTGCAGTTGTTGTCGTTCTGATGATTTTGGCGGTTGTGGTGTTTGTAGTAGTGCGCAAACGTCGAAAGTCAAAAAAGTCTGAAAAAGAAACTTTGGTGGAAACCAACACGAAGAAGAAAACATCGAGAGGCACCGAAGGGTCAAGCAAAAACAGGGGGTCTCAGTTTCGTCAGAAACTTAGCTCCAAGTTCAAAAGGTCAGGTTCAAAAGAGGTCCGCAAGGAAGCAAAAAGAGCTAGTAAAGACAAGAAACGCTCAAGTGATGAAAGAAAAGTCGCGAAAGGTGGAATCGAAATGAAAGTCAAGAAACGCCCAAGTGATGGAAGAAAAGTCGTCAAAGGTGGAAGCAAAGGGAAAATGAGGAAAAAAGCTGTGAAGCATGGAAAGATGAGACTATCGGCTTGAAAGTTTATATTTATTCAGAAATCAAAAGAAGGACTTACGTCGAAGATATATTTTAGCCATAACAGTGTGATACTTGAACTTGAACACAGTCTTTTCTTTATCGCAGTATGTATTATTTTCTTAGCGCGTATCCGTTAAGAACCGGTTCCTTCTAAGCAGAAATGAGAAATAAGGTCAATTTATTCCCTGAATAATGGGCTGTTATCAGTACAGAAATAGAAAATAAGAACGTCTAGCTTTCGTTATCGGTTGATTAGTTGTATTTAGCTCCTGTTTTTGCTCAACATTTACTCGTTTTATGTTACTTTTTTAATTTAATTTTTTCTCATTTCATATTTTTGCTTAGTGAGAACCAGGTCTTAAGGCCAGTTTACACTACCAAACCCGCACCAAACTTCCACCAAACCAAACTTCCACCAAACTTGACGTTTGGTGCAAATTTGCACCAAACCTTGTATTCTCATTACCAAATTCACACCAAACCTGCCGTACCAAACTTCCACCAAACTTCCACCAAACAGCCAATCAGAGTTCAGCGCGGGTGATCCCGCCAACGGCATATTTTAATTGAATTTTGTGTCAGTTTTACCATGTCTCGCAAAGCGAGTGCAGCAGCACTAATTGTACTTGAATTATTGGAGAATTCTGATGAGCCTAAGCCTAAACGCCATAAAGCTTTTTGGGCTAAAGATTGGCTACAGCGTCGTCATACAAAGGGCTGTTATGCCAGCCTTTTACAAGAACTACGTCTGGAAGACCAATACGAATACAGGAGGTGGATTCGGATGGACGAGACAACATTGTTGGACAACACGACAACAACAGACAACGGAGGCAGTGTTTTACAAAAAAATTTAAAGTAAATAAAAAATGTTGCCAATTGTGAAAAAATTTTCATTTTTTCATTTCAATTTTTTTCGAAACAACATTCTTTAATTTTTCAACAGTCACGCCCCATTTCTATACATATTTCTTTACACACTCATACGACCAGTGGTAGGCCACTGACTGGTCCCGGTTTTGGGGGATTTCACAAAAAATTTTCGCCAACATTGATTAAAAGGCAACAATTTGGTCAAACTGACCAGTATGGCATTTTGACTGCGGTGCCAGGGCGTAGTCAGGAGTCAGAAAGAAGGGGCTGTTCAGGGTGTCCGCCTGAACCCCCCCTTTTAGTCAAACCTTGCAAAATTGTCAAGAAGGGTGTATACCCCCAAAAAGTAGAAAAATTAGGAAAATATTGCATTTTGTCGAAGATACAATGCCGTAAATGTCTCTAGCTTCCGGGCATTACCGGCCCCCCGACCCCTGTAATTTAGGCATATATATCAGTCGCGTAGCCAGAAAAGAACTTTGGTGGGAATGACTTTTCGATTTTGTTGAATGGGTAAAAATGAACGTTTTTGCTATTTTAACACAAAAATTTGCGAAATAGCAACACATGCAAACATTGTACTAAATTTGAGCGGTCGAAAACATCAGAGCTAAATGTAGAGTTCAAATCACTATGTCACGTAGTTACGAGCCTATAGCGGTCTGCGGGCGGCAGCCCCTAGAAATAAGTGAGAAACTTTTGATTTTTAGGCCGAGTTTAGTCGATTAGAGACGTAAAAATACATAATGCTAAAAAGGGGTAGTCACCGCCATTGAAACTGGCAGTAATATAAGTACTGTAACCGACTAACCGCTTCGTTATACTTGTGATTTTTTCTGAAAATTTGAACTTTTTTCCAAAGTTTGGACAATGAAAATTCTCCGGCTCCGGCACTTTTTTTGCCGGAGCCGGAGGCTCAAATCCGGCCGGAGCCGGAGCCGGAGCCTCCGGTCGATCGCTAGTGGGCACGAAGATGCTTCTTGTAGTAATCCGGATTTTTCACATTCCACAAAAATTCCTTTTCTTTGTAGAAATCAATCAAGGAAATTTCGTCTTCATATGTCCACTGAGTATCACTCATAATTTATATGATGCAGATGAAGTAAAAATAACCACACTGAGTATATACCTATAGCTGTGCGGAACAATAATAATCAAAACGCAGCAGCGTGGGAAAATGTTATAAACAACACAATTCAGCCCTAATAGTGAGTGTCACGTTATTTTTTGCTGCATTCTGATTGGATGTTTGGTCGAACCACCAAACCAAGTTTGGTGGTCCACCAAACCTGCAGAGGCAGTTTGGTGGAGGTTTGGTGGAGTTTGGTGGAGGTTTGGTGAATATTCACACTACCAAATTTCCACCAAACTTTCACCAAACCTGAGTTTGGTGGAGGTTTGGTTTGGTGGAAGTTTGGTGCGGGTTTGGTAGTGTAAACTGGCCTTTAGACTGTATGAAGTCGATTGTTAACGGTATATGAACATTAATAGACCCCTAATTTTTTCTAAATAAGATATTAAGCTTTTATCCGCTTTACTGAATAAGCCGTTGTTTTCAACAAGTTAAAAGTTGAAATAATTTTTCTTCCTTGCAGCCTACCAAAACCTAATTTGTAATAAGTATTCCTGTTTCATTTTCAGTTTGAGTAAATCTGTTGAAGGTGTATGTAGTTATATTCTATTTTGTAGTGAAGTGAGCGGAAACAAAAAATGAAACTGAAATTAGTTTCAGCTTGTACATGTTTCAGTTTCAGCACCGGTGTGTCGCTGTTGAATATAAAAATGAGGGCTCCAATTTAGAAAGAAAGAAAGAATTGGAGACACCGGGAATCGAACCCGGACCGCTTGGGCCGACGACAAAAATGCTTACCACCACACCACAGCCCGAAGTTTCGCAGGCCCTATTTCTCACATACAACACTATAAATAAAACTAAAGTAAACCTTGGCTTATGCCAAAATTTGTTACAGTATACAAAACTCGTTTTAGTAAAGCATGTTAGACTAAACAATTTTGCCCTAAAAGGGGCAAGATTCCTTTGCCGAGTAATAATACCGCACCAAAGCCATGCAAAAACCCTCAACTATACGTCTAATGAAAGCATGCCAGACTCAATAGGTGGGATTCACAAAGACCGTTTAAACGCAGTCTAAGTTAGACTGCGTTTAAACGCAGTCTAAAACGTTGGTCTAAGTTAAACATGATTCACAGAGATTTGAAACTTAGGCTTATCAAAGTTAACAATAGAACATTTACAATTTCATAGCAATCCAACGGTCAAGTTTTTTTAATGGGATCTGAGGTCAAGCTATAAGTTAAGTTAGTTAAAAAAAAGGGTTGATTCATGTTTGCTGTCGTGTGTCATACGAACGGTAAATAAAACAAGCAGCAATTTTATGCAAAATTTATGGAGTTCCATGAGATGGAGATCCATGGCCACGACCAGCGGGTCTGCAATTTCCACCAGTAGAAGTAATTTTAGTGTAAATCGTAGTCGGCAGAATTAAATTACTTGAAAGAAATTGCTTCTAAGGAAGTTTAACCTGTCGCTATACATATTTTTAATAGTCCTGAAAAGTTCTTTGGTATTACTTGAGAACTATTAGTAAACCCAGCCTATTCATATCCGACAGCAGAAAATATGTTGACAATTAAAAAAAGCATAAATAGTTAATCAGTTAACTAGTTAACTATGAATTGTTAATCAGAGATGCACGGAAGCATTGGCAGGCTGGGTGCCGGACTCCCGGCAGAGGGTGCTTCTGGTTTTGTTTTGCGACAACCGGAAAATTTACGCAGTTATTCGACTTTTTATTCAACTTTGGTGCACTTTTTCGGATACAAGAGGTGGAGTGGGAGGTTTATGGGGGTTGCCTGCTGTCTGAGAAGGGGTCCTGAGCCACTTGAGGGGGGAGTAGATAACCTCTGTGCCCCTCCCTAAGTGCATCAATGTTACAATTTATTTTTTGCCATTGAGAAATCAGTTAAGTAATAAATTATGCTGCAAAAATTAATATCTCAATTTTTGAAAAAAACGAAGGCTAGAAGTGCCGGAATTTACGACCGCGCCGATATTGACATTTGTTAAAGACTGTTGCACAGCTCAAAATTTTCAGGTCTCAATAATTATTTACGGCCGTTTTCTCCTCTCCAATATCTTTGCGCCACTGCAAAAAACTTGATCAGCGCCCTTGTTTATGTGTACAATTCGATGTATCAAGCAAGAAGCACAATCACATGTAGGCGTTCTAAGCAACACGCACACTGGATTTTGTGGCTTACCCGCAACCACAGGACTTGAGTGTAGGTTACTTGTATAAGTCAAAAGTTTAAGTTCTCCGATTTGCTTCAAACCTGCACTTGTTGTAGCTGCCATAAAGCGCATCGCAGATGTAAAACACGGGAACCATTTTTGACTAGGGGTTTTTAAAAATTCAATTTTACGCGTATATAAATCATAGGCAAAACAAAACTTTTTTGTGGTCACAAAGCGTCCCTTCACTAGTGTTGTTTTAGTATAGAAATTTTAGTTTAGTTTAGATACAGTATACAGTATACAATATAGTATAGAGTTTATATACAGTATACAGTATAGTATAGAGACCCCGATTTAGTTTAGTTTTGATACAGTTATAGTATAGAAGCTGAAATTTAGTTTAGTTTTAGTTCTAGTTATAGTATAAGCTTTTCGCCTGAGTTTTAGTTTTAGTTATAGTATAGTTTTAGTATGGAGTTTTAGTATAACTGCATTTTGACGGATTTTGCATTTTGCACATGTAGGCGTTTTTCCCAATTATAGTATTGCATTCTGCCCAACTCTAGCTCTAGTTCTTGGACAATTATATATAGTCAATAGGTTACACAAGCAGATAAACAGACGATCTAAATAAGTTTAATGGATATCATGTTAACCGAGTTAAAACAACGCAACTGTTTAATTTTAGTCGAATGTCAAACCATGCATACTCTATCACCTGGACCGGACTAAAAGGATTTATTGTGGCGTATTCATGCTTAACACATTACTGTGAGCAATTAAGTCCGCTTAGTCTGACTCAAGAAACAGTGCGCTAAAAATTAAGTCCACTTAATCTGGTCGTTTAGTAATGACATACTTAAGCATCACTTTAAACTGTTTAGAATAAACTTTGCTCCGTAGCCTTGTAAAGTAAAGGGTCCACTGGTATTTAAGAAATTTCCGGATAATACTGTGAACGAAACTCCTGTCCACTGGACCGTAAAATTATTAATCACTATCCGGGGGTTTAGTAATGATCTTTTTAGCATAATTTTTCATTGTATAGTGCTATTAAAATTAACCCCTAATTCGGTAAAATTAGATAAAATATACTAGAATACAAAACAAATTAATAAAAACACTTACCAACTTTAAAAATCCAAAAACAAATGTTAAAATAATAATAGTTTTGGCCCGCCTAGCAACCAACAGGCACACACAGACGAAGTGTGTAAAATGGACTATTAAAATAAAAATCGATACTAATTTATCCAATACGGGTATAGATTCTGCTACGTTCAAAATTTTTCCCCACCGCTTACTAAAATTCCCGAGTTTTAGTAAGCGGGTGTACTATAACTAGTTTTAGTATAACAGGCTTACTAAAACTAGTTTTGTGTACTAAAACTAGTTTTGGTATAAGCCCAAATTTAGTTTAGTTTTTTTATAGTATATCGCTCGGAAATTAGTTTAGTTTTGATGCAGTTATAGTATAGCGGCCTCAATTTAGTTTAGTTTTAGTTATAGTTATAGTATAACCAATTCGATTTAGTTTTAGTATCACATACTGAAACTAGTTTTAGTATAAGTTATAGTATACTAAAACAACACTACCCTTCACCCGAAATTTTTGTTTATACTTTACGAAATGGATTTTAGACGATTCAAGCCTAATTTCATATATTAACTTTTGTATCCATTTTTTTATATTTTTCTCATGGCGTGTGCAGTGACGGCAAATGTAAAGTCGCTTAAATTCGGCGAGTCCAAAACACGGCCTTTTTGCGCGGCCGCCTCAGCGGCCGTGCATACTAATTTCATTTAATGCACTGAAACCAAAATTGCATGTAAATCATGCTTAGTTTCAGTGCATTGACATGCAGGTTGTACGCTGAACTGATATCAGGCACACAGCGGCAGACCATGACGTACTGTGCTATGTGTGTACGTGTGTTTGTTTGTGAGTGTCGTTACAGCTGTGCGCAAGAGAGTGTGCGTATGTGTGCTGTGTTGGTACATAATGAGAGGCTGTTTACGCTTGCCGCTTGCCACAATCGATGTAAAATGTGTCTGATGGCAACTTGGCAACGATTTTTATATGTTAAAGAAATAACGATGAACGAATGAAAAACCTAACCACCGGTCTCTCTCACGGCTGTAGCTGTGGCATAGGGGTTTATAGTGCACACTGATGAGTAGAGTAGACCGGACATTTTACAGGTGATACGTATCGATTTTGACATAAAATTCTGCTTTTTCCTATCACATAAAAAATTCATTGTTACCCAACTAGCTGTTCCGAATTTTCAATCAACGTATTCTCGCCTGAATTTTTTTACACTTATTGAACCAATTTATGAAGTATAAAACACACATATAGAAAAGTGACAAAAAACGGGTTCACGATTTTTCTACTCGACTCCAATTCTCGTCGTCAGTCGTGTGAGCATCTTGTCGAGTTGGCTTAAAAAATTTTGTCTCGTTGCCAATTTTAGGGCACAGCAACTGCATTCATAATCTGTGCAATGGCAAATTCTGCAGGCAAAATAGTAGAATATTGTACAGTAACAGATGCTGCCATCATGCTAGGTAGATATCACCCAGTGACCAGTAGCACAGATACATAATAAATGCACTGGTTTTCAAAATTTAGTGCTTGCCGCGCTATATTTTACCGAAACGGTAAAATAATACTGACTGTCATTGTGTGAAAAAATATATAAGCTCGTCAACAAAAGTGCTTCTTTACATTTTGATCTCTATTTTAGATTTAAAAATACATATAGAAATTCCGGATCACACGATTTTGCGCACAAGTGTGGGCTAGTACTATGCCAAATTTTAGATTGATTGGTTATATATGATTTGGTTATTTATCGGCTTTTTTGCGCACCTTTATTTATGTAAATACACTGACAAAAACGACAAAAAGTGCACCTTCAAGTTTAAATATTCTTATCTGAAGTAGAGCTGCCTTCGGTGAGTAATATGTGAAAATAAGCAGAATCGTTAAATCTTTGCTTTTTGTTGACCTGGGTACTTGGGTGACCCCCCTCCCTTAACGGCAACCCAGAACAAACCGCATCAGTTTCTTTTTGCCTGATCAAGCTTCACAATCTCATACATATTACATACCGCACACAGCTAGAGTTCGGCAAGATTGAATTAGCAACCTCATTCAAAAAGGTACATATCCTAACCTACTTCAAAGACTGTCCTGCATATGAACCGAGATTTTGTTTGTATGAGTTATTCAATTTCGGTTAACAGTGTTACTAAGTATGTAAGTTTATTAAAGTGGTTTAATTGGTAAGACTTATTCCACCAATTACATATGTAGCAACGAAACGGTTTGACCAAAAAGCGATTTAGACGTTTTGGGTTACAATACAAGAGCGGTATGGTAGTGACGTTGATGTTTGATGCGTGAGGAGAGGAGGTGCCGACCACATCCCCTTAATTCCCCCTAAAGTCTTTCGATTAGGTTACAATTTTTTCAATAACTTCGCGTTTTGTTTGTTTTTGAAGCTTAACAATTTCGAATTGATTTTTGCACCGTATTTTTAACACAAAAAATTTCGGTTAAAAAATGTTATGCTTAGTTTAATTTTTTAGAAAACTAAATAAACAACATCACGCCATTTTTGACCTACAGTAACCTCAATATGCTAGCGACAACAAAAAAAGCTAGCTGGCTGGCCGCCTGGGTCAGCTCACACAAAACACGATCACACACAATTATAGTAAAATTACACACACACTCATTTGCCACAGCGAATACACGTAAGACGTGTAATTCGCTAGAACAAATCAAATGTAAGATCCTGTCGCTACTGTGGTGCAAGCTTTTCCCTAACTGATCTATTCTTTCTCGCGATGGATGATGTCGCCAGCTGAACATACAAAACGGATGAAAGTATGAATTTATCTTAATTTGAGCAATTTTTGTTTATGCATTTTGCATCGGCATAAACTCATTGGGTGGATTTCACCACGGTGATTTAAACCATGGTTTTTCTTAAACCTGGTTTAAACCATGGTTTTTCTGAAAAACCTTTTAAAACCCTTTTAAAACCCACTAAATTTTGTTCGAAATTTGTTCTATCGGAGTGCATCGCGTGCTTTTCGTAATGAAACATTCTAAACCCCTTTTCACCAACGTAGTTTTTCTTAAACCAGGTTTAAACCATGGTTTTTCTCCTATTGAAATAAAAACCACGTTCAGACATGGTTTTCAATATAAAACTGGAAAATCATACGTAGTCTTTTTTAATTTTGGTATTCTATTGTCGCTTATGTTTCTTTTAGTAACTGAATTAGTATATTATGCAACTTTAACATGAAAACATTTTATTATTTCAAATTTCACACAGGTACAAAACCGTATTTTTTATTTTTTATTTAGTCGTTTGTCCAATATTTTTTCGTCAAAATTGGCGTTTAGCACCTCAAATTAAAACTTTGTAACAATTTCTTTAAAAAAACTCAAAAATATGATTAAATTTGCATTTGGCCAGGGTTGCCCAGCACACAGACGCGGATCAAACACCGTTAACTGACACTACTTCGCCTATACAATGAGTTGCAATGAAAATACTGAAGCCGAACGGATTAACCCATTAAGCATTATAGTCGATTCATGGTTCTGTACGGACATTGGGACATACGGATGAAGAGCAAACGGGCATACGGCTGCACAGACGAAAATATGAATTGAACTACCGTTTTGCGGTTTTGTTTGTCCGTATGTCCCAATGTCAGTTTGCCCATATTTGTATTGTTTTTCAACGCTATGGCACGTCTACTGAGTGCTGAGCAATAGAGGACCCTGATGCCAAAACTATATACGCAGATTTGCTGTGGGTCTCAGTTACACAAGTTAGAAACTGCCCTTCGCAGCCCATTTATGAAATTAGCTACTGCTAATTTTGAAAATATTTAACATAATTTTTATACATCTATATATGTTGTTTAACAACAGTTATTAATGCAACACATAATTAGAAGATAAAAATTATCTGTTTGCTTTACACGTTACTCATTTTTTTCAAGA
Source organism: Trissonchulus sp. WLG1_4 (assembly GCA_030248245.1). Taxonomy (NCBI): domain Eukaryota; kingdom Metazoa; phylum Nematoda; class Enoplea; order Enoplida; family Ironidae; genus Trissonchulus; species Trissonchulus sp. WLG1_4. The sequence goes on along the minus strand of JASANF010020570.1, from coordinate 6,784 downwards.
AAAATCCTCTATTTTAGTTAATTTAGTCATTTAAAACCAGAGTTTTGAAAAACCATGGTTTTAAAATGTTGGTGAAAAGCAGTTTAAACCATAGTTTTTCTAAACGATGTTTAAACTATGGTTTAAACCAGGTTTAAGGAAATTAATTGACTAACGCGCTCAGTCAGCCCATTTTTTAGAACATTACGTTAGAAATTACTCTATTTTAGAATAATTTGGTTACAAAATGTTCTGTCAAATGGGTTTTGCTAAACCAGGTTGAAACCATAGCCGTGGTTTAAACCATGGTTTTTAAAAACCACCGTGGTGAATTTGGGTGGGATTCACAAAGCCCGCTTATACGCAATCTAAGTTAGACTGCGTTTAAACGCAGTTAAACATGATTCACAGAGATTTGATTAGTGTGTGTCATCTGATTTGTGTGTTCTTTTTCAATTGAAACCTTGTTTAACTTAAACGAACGTTTAGACCGAGTCTGAACGTGATTCACAAAACCTGTTTAGTTAAACGGGCTCGTTTAAAAGAATTCTTTCATTTTATTCTTTTTTACACTCTATTTGTAGAACATTGTGCTTTAATACGCACCGACAAAGCTCTTAATTTAGGTAATAAAATTAGTTTTTAATAAAATTCAAGTTAATCACGTTTTCAAGTTTATCACGTTTAATCACAAATTCAAGTTAATCACGTCAATTCAGTTACAAAAAAAAATTTGACTAATGTTTAATAAGTTAATTCATTTTTATCAATTGAAGTTAATTAGGTAGTTGATTTTACTAACTTTGGAGCTTCATGAACTTAGGTACAAATGAATAAGTAACAGTATGGTAAATAAAATTTTCCTATTATAAAACTAGATCATCCACATTAACTATCATATGAAAGTATACTAACATCTAAAAAGTAAAACAGACATAATACGATATATTATTGAGAAAAACCCTTCAAAAAAGGTCTAACCCGTTTTATTTTATGAATATTTTCTGCTAAAATATGACATTTCAGTAAGTCGTTCTAGGCGATCGGTAACTTTGAAATTTTTTAACAGCAATTCTGAATTTTCATGCCAATATCGCGAATTGCAAATAACCATTTGGCACCATACTTTACTAGTATATAGTCCCCCTATATACCCATTCTATCTGAAAAGTTTGGTAGGTGTACATATGTTATAGCCGCCCAAAGCCTCGCCAGTTTTAATTTCCGAAATTAAAAATTGCAAATTGCCGTTCCAAAATTGCAAATTTTGTTCACACTCATGAAATGACATTTTTTACGTTTTTGTCCGCCATTAAGGACAAACTGTGCTCAGTGTAAAATTAAATGACACCAATGAAGCCCTAGTTATATAAGTTTCAAATTTGTAAAAAAAATCCGTCATTTCTGAGCACAATGAGTGATTTTAGTTGAAGTAACGAACATCCTGGCGGCTTCATGGGAACGCAAAGAAATCCAACTTGACAGTATCCAAGTAAATTTCCCCTATAACTTTTTAGAATTGAGTGAAAAGTTGAATATTTTTTTAGTTAGAGCCGACCAATTTTATTAAAACTGCTGCTTCTTCAATTTTTAGTAAAATTTGTGGCAAAGTTTTGGTCACAGAAAAAATATGCTGAATCACTACGCTTAGTTCAGCATACTACCACTTTTATAACTTATAAATGTGACATCTGTATAAATTACTTGACCGTATGCGGACATTTTTCACCACATCAACGAAATAACGAAATGCATGAACAAATGCCTAAAATTGAGCTGATAAGCTTCACCAAATTAGTTAGTGTGCACCCTTTGAGTGTTTACATTTGAAAAACTGCAATTTTGTAAAAGATATGTTGGTTTATAATATGCAAATAACCGTTTGTAAATTGATTTAGTAATTGCCACAAAATATAACACTGAAAAAGGCTGCGAAAACGTAACTACCACCTTAAGTAAATAATAAAAATATAGCCAAAAGGCTAGTCTAAATTTAACACTAGCGAGCGCTTAAGTTGAACGAACGATTAACTTAGACTGAGCTTGTGAATCAGGCATAGAACATTGTAATCAAATTTAGAACACGAGAAAATAGAACAAATTTCACACTCTAATCATTTGTAGACTTAGACTGGGTCTAAACGTTTGTTTAGCTAGACTGCGTTTAAACGCAGTCTACGAGTTAGGCTGGGTCTAAGTTAAACGCGCTTTGGGAATCCCACCCAATACATATATATGTGACATCTTAAACAGCGCCTTAGACCAGTCGGCTTGTGGTGTTTCTTAAAAACTGAGCAAAGCAAAGCGAAACGCTAAAACTTTGTTTTCTCTCATCATTTTAATAAATCTAATCAAGCAGATTTCTTCTAATTTAAATTCGCAACTACAATTTTTTTTATTTTATTACTGTTCTACAAAACATTTAATGACCATCACTGTTCCAAAAGACATGAATGACTGAGTCTAGACAGGCATATGCTTAGCACGAGCACAGTGTCTGGAGAAGTACGATTTTAGAAAATCTATAAAATCACAAAGCTTCAATGAAACCATATTTTAGTGCATCGATGACGTGGTTTTGATGAATATTAACTGTAACATCGGAAAATAGTTTGTTTACAAAAACAGAAAAAATACTACCCAAGCTGACTTTACACGTTAATCATATACGCTGACTAACATGACTAACTCACTTTAACACTGCGCAGAGTTGGTTGTTCCTTCTCTAGAAGAAACAAAAATCTAAAGTTTTGCACTCAGCTGAATTTATATCCTTATTGGATAATTACTATATTTTTTTCCATAATCTCCCATGCATTATCGTCTGCTTGTGTTGCAATTGTGAGGCGGCCAGAATTATTTTTTAACATTTTATTTTTGATTTTCAAAAAAAATTGTAAGTTGTTTAATTTGTTTGTGTGCTTAATTTATTTTATCCATTTTTACCAAATTAACAGGTGCATTTTAATTGCATATACGGTTTAAACATTATGTCATTCCAAAGCCCCCGTATTAGTCTCGATTCATACTTCTACACGGACATTGGAACATACGGCAAACGGACGAACGGACATCCGGACAAAATGGACGGCAGAACGGCCGTTTGATTCATACTTTTGTCCATTTAGCGGCATGCCCGTTTGGCCTACAACCGTATGCCTGTTCATCCGTACTAAACGGCTCATTTGATTTTGTCCGTATGTCCGTCAAAATTAAATTCAGTTCAAGTCTGCCCGAAATTGTTGGGCATACGGACAAACGGACATACGACTCAAAAGTATGAATCGCACCTTTTAGTTTGTTTTAAACAGTTTAAAATCATACTTAAAAATGTCATTACTAAATCTCCGAATAATAGACTTAACTTTTAGCGCACTGCCTTTTAACTGAAATTTTAACTTTGACTATAATCGTCAAAGACCAAAGCTACAGTTGAGTTGGATGCAAAACTATAATCAGAAAAAAGTGATCACCGTCAAAATACCTTTATACTAAAACTCCATACTAAAACTATACAATTTCAGCCGCTATACTGTAACTGTTTCAGGTGGGCAGCTGGTTCCTACCAGATGGGAGCATCGTACAAGGGTCAATTTCTACTCCAATAGGGTAAGGGACAAACGCACATAGGGCACACGTTGCAGTCTTTGTGATTCATACTTCAATAGGGCATACGGACAAACGGACATAGGGCACACGGACAAAGCAAGTTTTGTCCGTTTTTTAATTCATACTTTTCAAGGCAAACGAACATTGGGACATACGGACTTACGGATGTACGGGCATACAGACGAAGGTGTAATTCAAACGTTTGAGCCGTATGTCCGTTTGTCCTTATGCCCATCAATTTCGGGCAGAGTTGAACTGAATTTTTTGTCGGACAGCACGAGCACACACACACGCACACATATACGCACGCATGAAAGTTGCTGCTGACGATGAGTCGTGCTGTACAACTTTAATGCGGCTACAGCTCATTTGCATATTGCACTACCAATTTGCATAGGATTTTCACATTACATAAACGCGCGCTGTGCATGGTTAATCAGTCTGCATCCACCTGTTTCTCTTGTGTGCCCTGCCAGCCCACTAAAGTTGTAATTCCGCTACCTCGCCTCACCTTGCATCACTACGCTACAGTTTCATGACTTATGTCTGAACGTCTTAGAGCAACTTTGTGAACTAGTAAAAACGTTTTTATTTACTACAAGTATACGGTAAACAACACAAACGCACAACCTGCAAACAGCCCGCCTATAGCTGAACATAACCATAAAAATCAAACAATATTATAGATAACATTACGTGATACTGCTTTAGATAGTGCTAAAAATAGTGTTTTATATTGCTGTATGGCTATATATTGCTATAGTCCTCCTTGATTGTTTTTGCTTATCAATTTTGTTTATTTTGAAGTTAAAATAAAAAAATCAAATGCGTACTAATTTCAAAAATTCTTTAAATTGCAAGGATTGAGTTGTTTGTCTGATTGGAATGAATTCAATAGGAGACTTTGCTTGGATAAAGACTATGTTACTGTTTAATACTCAATAAAAACAATACTCGGCCTTGTCAATAACGGTTAAAGAATAGGAACTAAAGTTAAGTCGTGGCAAAAACTCTACATAAGTAGCTAAAAGTTTAAAACAGGCAACTCGTTGGTTGGATTGAAGATTTTCTACCATCCAACAGTGGTTCGTTGAATTGTAACAGTACTCGTCTGAAACAAAGACAGCTTCAACAATGCTCACGATGAAAAGAATAGTTGTGCCACTTGAGAAAACTAAACATGTGATTTCGTTAAGGATTCTAAAAGAATGGATTTTGGCTATCAAGAGTGCAGCATGTAGTCGCAGCAGTCATGCCACTAAAATAATAATTTTTTTGCCAGACTTTAGAGACGAAATACGATTACGGCACTTAGTGATCTGTATTGTATTGTATTTGACTAAGGCAAGTATAATAATGACAAGGATAACAGACAAAGGTGCAAACTTTCTGCACGCAAAAAGTTAGTCAGTGTAAGCCTAAGGTTCATCCGTCTGTCCTTAGCCCTTTCATTCATAATCTTGCTTCAGGGCAACAATTAGCACTATCTCTTACTAGTGAAACCTGTCGGCCTGATGTTTCGCACAATCATGTCCTTTCCTTTATGAGGCTACCTTAGGTATCCGAGTGAAGCGAGCTGGTGGCTGAGTTGAGTGGTCTGGCGTGACAGTACTGCCACAAAGTTGTCACTGGGAAGCATGCCCAGTCTGTGGCAGCGGATAAAATGCCAGCCAAAGCTTGGACTTAGAGCAATTTAGATAAATTCATGAAGGAAAGGGTTAAGAGCATCCGGACCGGGACAAAAACAATAAAAACAGAAGCATTGACAAAATCGTTTCGTCTTAATTTCTGGACGTGGCCCATACATTGCTTCGTAGAAAATGGTTTACTGGGTCGGGTAATTTTTGAATCTTATTAACAAGACTAAACAATAGAGGATACGGACACGTATAAACCAAGCCTGAGAAAAACTACTTAGAGTTTAAACGTATTCAAAAATATTAACCCTTTGACGCCCAGAGGTTCTCTCTCTAGGCAGCCAGACTTTGACACCTTCTAGTTTTTTGCCCATTACTCGAGCTACGCGCGTCGTAGAGAGCTCGCAAAACCACCATTCAATAGAGAATGTAATGGTGAACAAAACACATTGGGTCGATTAAGGGTATAGGACGCACCGTTTTTCAGTTATAAGCGCACAAAGTTGAAAGTTTGTGCAAATTTGCGCCATCGCTCAGGCATACAGTACCGCTCAGAATCACCGACCCTTGATTCCGGAGTCAGACTCCGGAGTCAGAGTCGGAGTCATGATTCCATTGACGTAACGAACGTCAAAAGTTTTGGCCATTAATCAACACAGTTTCGGTGGAATCAGTCTGACTCCGGAATCAAGGAGTCAGTTTGATTCCAGCTGACTCCGCATTTTCTCGGATGTTTTAGCTAGAGTAAAGTTTTCTTAGTGTTTGCAAAATCAAACTGGTCAAAGCGTCAGCTATTAATTTTATTGCGTAGTGGGGTGCTGATGTGAAAAAATCGTATTATATCACAATGTAATTGCTTAAATACTGATCACTGCTAGTTGGACTACAATTAATATGTATTGAAGGGAAATTGAAAAAATACATATTAATATTTTTATTGAAAAGTGATTCCCTCTTTTCAAATTAACAGGTAAAAAACGATAGCGTGACAACTACTTCTGAAGCTAGAAAGTAAGCATACTACAAATAAATGCTAGCATTGAAGCACTATAAGTCATGTAGTTTTAAATGCTTTTACATGCAAACAGAATTCCATAAGAAATCGAATTTTATGCTTCTGTCTATACATTGCATAAATACAATGCTTGATATTGTCATATTAATCACTGTCTCATTTTATAGACAGTGTTTTTTCGTTTTTAGGCATTTTGGGCATTTGTTCATATGCTGCTGTGGTTAAATTAAAATGCATTTAAAGATCATAGATGCACATAGGAGGGGTAGAGATATCCACTTCCACCTTCAGACAGCATGCACCCCCCTTCAACCCCCCACCCCCCTCGGATTGCCGTAAAAGTGCACCAAAATTGACTAAAAAAGTCGAAAAATCGCGAAGAATTTTCAGATGCGGTCAAAAAAGTGCCCCAAAAATGAGTTGAAAATCGAAAAAATGCAAAATGCTAAAAATCAAAGAAAGCAGGACCACTCTTTCTCCGCCGGGGTCGGCAGCCCCCTTGCCGATTGCTCCCGAGCATCACTGGTAAGATATATTTACCTAA